>CM068588.1:35202268-35282268 GCA_035048485.1 Pteria penguin | reverse complement strand
CTTTATCATATATTGATGAAAGCCCATTATATAATAATGAAAGTCCATTATATGATGAAAGTCCATCATATAATAACGAAAGTATGATGATGAATGTCCATTATATATTGACGAGAATCCATGATATGATGATGAAGGTTCATCATATAGTGACGAAAGTCCATCATTTAGGATATAATTACGAATGTCCATTATATAATGACGAATGTCCATCATATGATGAGGAATGTCCATGATATAGTGACGTAAGTCCATAACACGATAATGAAAGTCAATGATTTGTTGGCGAAAGCTCATCATATGATGATGGTGGAAAACCATTCAATAATGATGAAAGCCTGCCATATAATATTCCAACCACATATCAGTATGACGAAAGTACACCATACAATAACCAACAGCATATAAGATAGCTATGACGTACTATACAAACACATCGATAGGACAATAAAGTTGTCAAGCACGGGCATCCGGAATGAGGTATCGTGTGATATGATTCAAACCCATGTACTCTGCTGAATATATTATTTTCATTATATACTATATATATGTTTATTGTAATTTTCTTTTATTTTGAGTAATTATATACAAGTACACATATATGTATATATTTTCTCTACATGAAAAAGTTAGAAAAGTGTTGTATATACGACATTTTAGGTATATTTATTGTTTACAGGAATTTCCTTTCGGAAATGCTAGTTGAGCGGGTTTCATGGCTGATAGAATGAGTCATCACTCGGAACACTTTGCACCAGTAGGCAAGAGATATATCGAAAGCCTGGGGGATAGCAGGTAAAATGATGCTATACACGATAGCAGTATAAAATAACAAATTTTTCAAGATAATGTATTTGTATATGTATCATTTCCATTTACTTTTATTTAAATTAGTTATTTCATTAAGCCTTAGGGATAACGAATTGAAAGCATTACATGTACATCTTTGTTGTTTTATGTCCTTCTAAAATAATTCGCCCACACCGTGTTAAAACATATACATTGTTCAAATACGCAAATGAGTGAACTTATTTTTGCAGATTATAGATTCATGACATGAAATATTCTCGAAAATGATACAGAATCGGGTATTATGCATATTATGTATTTGGGTTCGATTCCCGTCGTGGGCACATCGGTATTTTACTTTAGGATGAGACAGTAAAAAATTCATTTTCTTTTGACACCAAAATATTAAGATCGCTCTAGCTTCAGAAGGTTTTGCCCCCCCCCCCAAAAAAAACCAAAACAAAACAAAACAAACAAACAAAACACACACATACACAACTTGCCAACACTCAGTCCTGAGCCCCTTTGGGACCTCAAAGTGGTCCCTAAACCCTCGTCAATGTTTAATACACATAATTTTGGGTCAGTTACGTACCTACAGGTGTCTCTGTGTAGTGGAATACAGGTATCTTTCATCCATGGTAAACTGTCTAGTCTCTAGATTATTTAACAACGGTTGAAACCAGGACAATCACAGTTTTAATCTGTTCCATGAGGAATCAGTTAAAACTGACATTGAAAGACCAGACAGTAATTATATTTCATGGAGGGATTAGTCTAATCTGATATAGAATGCTGCTCCCTGGCTATACACTATGCCTCCCGAAGTACTACCGAGGAATTGACGCGCTCGTTTTACCAAGAATTGCCAAGTCGCAGTTCAATTGTAACATGATTAATTAAATCAGTATGGATGGGCTAGTGATTTGATATGTAATTCACTGTACTAGTTTGCCAACATGTTGGGACCTCAAAAGAGTTGTTGATTTGTTCTTGATTCGTTCAGTGTAGATTCCATGTCTACTTTCAATGATCATGTGATTTCCGTTAACATCAGGATGGGTTACCAAGTGCTAAGACACAAGTATCAGTGTATAGGCATTATAAAGAAATAGTTTGGATTTGACAATATTTTCTTACTACAGTTAATATACTTACGAATTCGCGTAGGAAATTGCTAATTTAAAAATATGATACATGTATATTTTTAGTTCAAAAATACTATTAGAATCTCCGTATGGATATAACGTTACATGAGTATGTGAGCTAACACATAAATTTATCTTTAAGGGACTATGTGATAAGTACAAGACAGAGGAAAACTTCTGTCTATGATTAGATATATCGAACACAACACACTAGTGTCTTTTGCTAACTTTAAAATTTTAAGTGAAGTAGTCATGTCCTCTCTTAAAAATTAGTAAAATTTTAAAGTTAACAAAAAAGACACTAGAATAAGCACATATTCACATTAACGATTAAGTGTACTTTTCAAATTCTTAATGTGACTATGTTGTTAATAATGTGATATATCATAAGTAAACGGGAATATCATGATACATCTACGGCGGAAAAATAAAATGTCACAGCTGCATGGTGGACTGATAGTACCCGAGGGCACTATAAGTCTGTTCTAATATCTATTAAACCAAGTGGTTTTCATACGTGTACGTATTGACAACCATGTTGAAGAGTTTCATTAAATGTACAAATAAAACAATTTTTAATTCACGTTTCTGTAAGATATAAGTAAATTATTAAATGACGTCATAGTGTAATGTAGTACAAGTGATATTTTGTTCTTCTTCTTCTTCTTCTTCTTCTTCTTCTTCTTCTTCTTCTTCTTCTTCTTCTTCCAATACGAAGTGTACTCAAAAGTTGAGCATTATATTTCATGTTGTTAGATACATTTCATGTTATGGAGAAATCTCCTGAAATACGTAAAACTAAAATAGATATCAATTTCTTACGATCGCAAAAAGATAATACAGCAATGTACTGACGTACATATACATATATAAAGCACAAATAGAATCAACTAGTGAAACACCTGGGAGTACTATGGACCTTGGATCTCCGAAGAAATACCTGTAGAAAATAAAGACAAATTAGACAAACATATAAAGCACAAAGACACTACAGTTAACAAGGCACCCTATATATCACTTATATTCGTTCCCCGTCTGGGACTCGAACCCACGACCTATGGTACCGAATCACCTAGCTGTCATGCATCCGACCCTCTAACCGACTGAGCTACCCGAGCTCCACAAAAATGGAGCTTTAATAGCCAATCATTAGCTAATCGCATGCATGACAACACGGCCGCGGAAAGTGAAGGAATTTACCCGACGTAAACGCAGGCGGATCCTCTGAGAGGAGCTCGGGTAGCTCAGTCGGTAAGAGGGTCGGATGCATGACAGCTAGGTGAATCGGTACCATAGGTCATGGGTTCGAGTCCCAGACGGGGAACGAATATAAGTGAAATATAGGGTGCCTTGTTAATTGTAGTGTCTTTGTGCTTTATATATATATATATTTAAAATTGTCAGTTATGAAATTTTGTAAATCACTCTAAAACTAAGGAGTATCTCCCTCATGCATAGCTCTGTCCTTAGATTGATTCTTGTTTTATTTGTACATTTAATGTGATCAATGCAAAAAGGTATTATAATCTCACAGAGTGACAGAAAAACTTTACCACCAGCGATGAAATATTTCTACCAAAAGAACGCTATTCGAACACACCTCATGAATTTACTCGGTTTTAACTCTTACCGGTACCGTAACGCCCTTTACGCAAAAACACAAATTAATACTCAAATCTGGAGTACATAGGTCCAATATATATCTTACATGTATGTTAATTATACAGTTCTTGTAAAATTTTACAGTTCGCATGGTTTGTATGGAATTCTATATCAAAATGCTATAATCGCTGAAATTTCGAGGAGTTTTATCTTTCATTCTAACCCCCATATCTAGGATTCACCCTGGACCCACCTGGGGCTTTTTAATGTTGGTCCGAGAGCCCTGGCCTTTTTTCTGAATACACAACTTGAAATATCAAGCCAGCTACGCCGCTTTTCACCATATACCGGAAAGTAAGAGCAGATTACTGATATATGCATATATTAATAGGCATAGGTTACATATCTTGACAATTTTATTCCTCAGAGTAAGTCCATGGTATGTCAGTAAATCGTCCAGTCGTCCAACTTCAATAGTAATACGGAGTAAATGATGATTAGAACGGGTTCCGATGCCATAAACTGAGAAATATTTCATATTCTTCTGTTTAATAATGAATTAATCTGTCGATAAATATAATTAAACCATTTTGCATGACAATTTATTTGAGCGTTTGACAATGGAATAAAATAAAATGAAATAATTGACTACATGGCGCTGGAACCCCCCCCCCCTTTTTTTTTGTTTGTTTGTTTGTTTGTTTTTGTTTTTTGTTTTTTGTTTGTTTGTTTGTTTTTTAATCCGTCTCCGGCTGAAATACGGAGGAAAAAAATCCCGCAGTTTTCTTCAGGAATGTCTGTCGTAATCAGATGTATGTTCCCTGGCCTATAATGCTTGAGACAGATATTTGATGTGTAAACGTGATTCGATCCAAGTTTGAAGATTTGCTGACATTATTGTTGAATTATTTTTAATTAATGAAATTGTTTAGAAGTGCATCTAATCTATGACCATGAATTTTCATGTAGCAGTAAGGAACTGTCAGTTTCCAATGCTGATGACTTTCCTTCTTGTCAACTCATGTGTTCTATTTTCATTTTACTTGAAGAGATATTTTTTTCGTAATAAAGTCGGGATCGGAAATACTGAAATTAAATCCCTATATTAGTAACAGTACTCTGGAAGAACACATGTTCAATCTATCGTAAACAACTTGAAAGTAACTCGAATTAACTGTTTTTCCAGCATGGCCGACTACCTCATAACTGGTGGGACAGGTTACGTACCAGATGATGGCCAGACAGGTGCACAGTTGTTTGCTAGCGGAGACGGAATGACTTACAAGTAATATTTTTCCTACATTTTACCCGCACCCCATTTTACCCGATGCATATAAATGCCGAAATTACCACTATTTGCCGAGATTACCACATAAGTTACGGAAATTACCAATAATGTTACCGAAATTACCACTCATGTGGTAGATAATGATGTTATTTACCACAAAAAATGAATTTTTTCATAATATCAGTGAGATATATAAGTCCGTGATAATATTTTACTTTTAATTTCATTATTTTCAGGTAAAGTATTGGATTGAAAGACTGCTATGGATTTATGAATAAAAAACTCGATCTTGTTTAATTATGTCAATATCGTTATATCTGTGCATGCATGTATATTTCTAAATGTTATGTTTTATATGTTCTGAATGATTTATGAACGATTTATAAGATTTACATTCAAAGATCGAGATCTGCGTTTCTTCGTCGAAAATCCATGAATATAATCAAGAGTTAGTCTTTACATTGAAATAATTACATTGAAAGATTAATATTATGAAAGAAAATCTTTTTTTGTGGTAAATAACATCATTATTTACCATATGAGTGGTAATTTCGGTAACATTATTGGTAATTTCGGTAACTTATATGGTAATTTCGGCAAATAGTGGTAATTTCGGGATTTATGTGGACCCAATTTTACCTGTTTACCGGGATCTTGATCGACAGTTAAACGTTGAGAGTAAAATGTTATGGAAAAAAATAATTTTCACATATTTTTTGTGCTATTTACATTTTGAAAAGAAACTATATAGCAATCACAACCATCAATTTATTTACAACTAGGCATACGTGTACTAGTATAGGTAGTTTTCAAATACATAAAATTTAAGTGGAGTTATGACCCTTTTCCACCATCTTGGAGGTGTATGGCCAAACCAAAAATTTGTGCATAAATTAACAATATTATGTAAAAGACTTCTCCAAATGAAGGATGCTTCTTGAATCTTTGCATTTGTTATGCAACAATCAATCCATTGTATAATCTTAAAATGTTTTCAGAGGAGTGAAAATATATAAACAACATTCTCTAAAACTTTCAATTATGTTGGTATGAATATGAAGCAAAAACTCCAGCTTCACCTCCAGAATGGCAGAAACGGGAAGTAACTCTGATTAAATTTCATGCATTCGAAAACTATCTACATGTATATAGCAAACATAACCATCACTTTATTTACAATTACATGTACTAGTATATAGCAAACACAACCATCATTTTATTTACAATTACATGTTCTAGTATATACATGTAGCAAACAAAACCATCAGTTTATTCACATCTACATGTACATGTATATGTACTAGTACATTTGTATATAAAAATATTTGAATTCCATGTAATGATGTATTCATTGACAATGAAAATATTAATAACTACAACTCAGATATCATAAGCTTAAAATTAAGTGTATGAATTTATGTATTACTCTTCCTCTTCTGTTACTAAGCATACGTATACTTCATGTGACAGTCAAAATTAAAGCCTCACTATTAACTAATTGATTTCTAATGACAATCTTAACATGCTCTCTGAGTAACTAGGTCCATCCATTGAAAGTATATATGGAAATTTTGAGACTTGTTTCCCCGTAGAAAACAATTCAGAATTATTCATTCATATGTCTACATTCATAATGTAAATTCCTGAATATTAAATGCAAACTTTATGCAGGTATTGATGGAATACATGTATAAGCCAGTTATTATAATGCATCAAAAACTACATTTTTTAAATTATAAATGTCTGTTACCTATCTTATACTTTTACTACATGTACACTTTATATTTAATTACTCATATTAGCAATACACAAATCAATAATTCTGACACATACAGGTTTGGCAGTACAGGCCAAGATCTTTTCTAAGCATTCATATTTTTATGCTTTGAAAATAGTAACTCTATTTTAGAGTACCATTTTTATCATAAAAGGAAACACTGTGTACATTTCTTTCATGGAAAAGAATGTAAGTGTATAAAGACAGCTACATGTAATTTTAACTGTGCTATGAACATTTAAATTAGATAGTAAATGCAGCCTTACATGTACTGCAAAATCTTTTGAATATGCAAAATGGAAGCATATTATGTAATAGGTACAATATGCAAGTTATAGTTTTGTGGATCACTTCTCAGTTCCAATATCATTTGTTTTAAAGAAACAATATTTTCAATTGCTATAACTGGAAACAACACCTAACTAAAGCTAGAAAACCACTTTTGAATCTTCCTTGACAGATATTTATACCTAACAAACATTGTCACTTAAAATTTATGTATCCGTTGGGTATTGATTTAATAAAAGAATATACATGTACATGTATTTAGAAGTAAACAATAGGCTACTTGCCAATAGAAGAAGTTAAGACATTTCTGCTTTTGAATCGGGAATGCAGAATTTGAATGGATATACTTTACACTATGCCCTATGTATAAATGAGTATGGTTTCAGAATGTTGCAAAAAAAAAAAAAATCAAAGAAATAAAGTTCTGTATATTATTGGAAAAAAGGTGTTTGTTTGAGTATTTTGCAAGAAAAACATTTTACAATGAAAATTAAAGTCACACCAGCCAGTAACCTCTTCTGCTTTGTCAAACATGACACTTTTATTTTTCATGCTCCTAGAAAAATTTCAGGGGAGTATATAGTCGATGTCATGTCCATGTGTCTGTCTGTCTGTCCATCTGTCCGAGCTCATATCTCCTATACCTTTCATCAGAATTTGATCATAATTCACCAAAATGTTATTTAGGTTAAAGGCTTTTGGACAAAGGTCACTCAAGGTGATATCTGAAAGGTCAAGGTCACTTATTAACTATGACTTGAAATACCATGAAGTACTTAAATCTCCTACACATTTCATCAGAATTTGATCAAAACAAAACAAAATGTTATTTAGGTTAAGGGGTTTTGGACGAAGGTCACTCAAAGACATTTCTTAAAGGTCAAGATCACGTATTAACTACATGTACCGGTATGACTGAAAATACCATGAAGTACTTATACATGTATCTCCTACACCTTTCTCCTACACCTTTCATCAGAATTTGATCATACTTCACCAAAATGTTATTTAGGTTAAGGGCTTTTGGACAAAGGTCATTCAAGGTCATTTCTGAAAGGTCAAGGTCACAATAAAAAGTTTTATTTCATAACTTATCAAGGTCAAGCTTACTCATTTTAGTTTAAGATACTGTAGACATGTGTCATTCTACAGTTGACTCAATTGGATATTAATATGATACATTGAGATTTGAAATCGTCATCAATTAATACAATGATTTCCTATATATTGAGTCATTCATTTCCTTCATTATTGCTGTGCTTCTTGGAGCATCCATCAGTTTTAATGATTTTTTGTATATGAATTGAGTCATCAATTTCCTGCATTATAAGTATAACTGCCGTTTGGGGAACATCCATCAGTTTCACTGATACTCTTGTTTTTATTTGCATACGGGTACATTTGGCAAAAAGAGTCAATTTTTCAAGTTTTAACACACATTTAAGTATTTGTGATATCTGCAGATTTTGTTTGACCATGTCAAATGCTCATTCTAGTTTTTCAAATCCGAAGTAGAACAGGGTTTCTTAAATAAAACAAGACAAGTTCTGAATTTTTAATATATACAAATTTTCCTCATTAAACTTTACACCATTTTAATTTCAGTGATTTTTTAATCTTGCCTGGATTCATCGATTTCACAGCTGATGAAGTGGTATGTAGTTGAATTCTAAGTCTAGTAGATATATTTAACCCTTTCATTTAATGATAGTGTCATTTTTTGAATATGTGAAAAACCTCTATATGTATATGGAGGATATTCAGGCAGGTAGAATACTTCTAAGATAAAGTGGAATTAATTTACCTATTGATCTGCTTGTGTGTGTGAACATATTACTGTAATTCCATTCATGTGAAAAGCAAATAAAGAAATGGCTGTAGAATTTTAGCCATTTATCTTACACTTTTACTAGACTAATCTAGGAGGGAATTCCCTCCTTGCATGTAAGTCTAAACCTTTTGCAGTGAAAGAAATGCATAGCACAGTGAGTTGAAACAAAGCCTTTTGATTTTGTTTGGTAGAATTACTACATATACATGTATTGCTAAATGATACTACCAAGTGCATTATATTAATAATTTTGAAAGTAAACTACTATCATGGCTTTCTACACAAGACATTGAACTTGAGATATATATAAGGCGACTTGGACAGAAATCATCGACATGATATAACGCAGTAAGTTCATGCATTACCAATGGTTTTAGTAATTATAAGTGCAAGTACACAATTACCTGTCAGTGGAATCAAGAGGTTATGGAGCCATATACTACATGCATACCAGTCAACCTCCGAGATCCAAAATGAGGGAGATATTTCTCAAAAAATGAGGGAGAATTGCCAAAAAATGAGGGAGAATATGCGTAAACGTAAATCACGACCTTCTTTCACCTTATTTGCGATACAGTATGTAAATGAAATGCAAGGTAACATTGCAGTGATACTTTAGTTTTCAACATTACGCATTCTTATTGCTTATGTTTAAGATTGTATTGCAAAGTCACTTTCTTAGCTTTCTGCAGGACATGGCCTGATGGATCATATTCTGAACGCACAACAGTTTGGTTTTGCTTTGTAGCCAAGATGTCAATTTGGTATCATTAGAAAGGTCGGAACGGAATTCTGCATGTATCTTTTTAACATAGGATCCTCTCACTGTTTGCATTGTAGTCTGACAAATTAGACGAAGGGCATTTTTATAATTTATTGTTATGCCCTACCATCAGACTGCTTAACATGGCCAAATCTAGTCCAACAAATCTAACGAAGGGCATTTTTATCATTTGTCATTATGCCAGTAGGGCATAACTACAAATGATAAAAATGCCCTTCGTCAGATTTGTCAGACATCTGCATTGATGCATGTTCCTTGTCAGTAGTACTTGGCATTAATGACTCAGCTTCAGTTGCCCATTCTGGTTTTAAATTTGCACACGTGTTTCTTCTTTTTAGAAGGTGTCCCGCCCGGGCCGGACGTAGAACGTTTTCTTTCGTTTGACGAAATTTTCTAATGATTTAAACTTACCAAGAAATCGTTTTATAGTATAATTACCTAGAACACTGTTCACCAAACTGACTTGCTGTTTGGAAACGAAAACAATAGTCTTCACCCTTCTATGGTATATTACAACAGCACTATAATCAAATATCTTTGTGTTGTCTGTTTATTTGCTGTGCATGTTTGAGGTGACATTTGTCGTACAGCCGAGTCAGATGTCTTAAATTCTTTCTTTCTTTTCATGAAACAAATCAGTAGATTAAAAAGTTTGTTGCTTGACTAGAAAGTGTATTGCAGTATGTGTTGTATTGTTTATGTATCATAATATGTTTCTTATCATTATAAACTGTATGTACGTATCTTTACATCTCCACTGTAAAAGTAGAAAAACAGCATAGCATCAAAAATTTATTCAGATATCTGTGCATGTTTGCGAGCCACATTCTGTGGACTTCAGTGGCTTCCTTCTGAATGTAGGAACATGAGAGTCCAGTGACAGGTGATGACAATGTATATGCATATTCATATCAAAATGGTATCTATATTTACAAAAGTATCCCCTTCTTCTTCAGTTGCTGAAAACTCTGCATTATACATGAACATGTATATTAAAACTTGTATTGATCTGAAACATGTCATAATAGAAGGTAAGACATAAGACTTAAGACATTAGACCAGGACAGAACTCTAAGAATATTTTTATGCTCACTAGTGAACATCCTCTTAATTGCTGATGTGGAGTATGGCCTGGCCTGATTTTAGCAAACTTATCATCCACTTGAGTGAGGCCGTTAAACATTGATGTACTCTATATTACATCCTTAAGATACGCGATTCTGTCATGTACACTGAACTGTGAATAGAAAGAAACCTGGCATGTAGCCAGACTATTCAGTCTTTGTTCATGGTAAGGGGTGCAATCTAATGATGATTTAATCTCTTCAGTTGTCTGCATGATTAAGCACTGTTTTTTTATGTAATTAATCCAAAATTACCTGTCCCTAATTTAATCACAGGGTTTTCGGCTCGTTACTCCCTCTTTAATTATACTAATATAGGATGTATATGGGGGGGGGGTTACCAATGAGCTGATAGCCTTGCGTTTTAATACATGTATGAAATGAATCCCAATTGCACAATTTTCTACATTATTCGATATGCATGTATATGGCTGCTTTTTTTACCTCTTATCTAAGGTTCGAATGTTTACCAAAATCGTTAAACGTTTAAACGGAAAGCATTAATCGAAACAGTACCGTTCAATCGACCCACTTCTCTATTGTGTTATTATATCTTAATTAATCTATAAGCCCCCATCAGTTAAAGTACCTGTCCTCGAGATATTTATCAACACCTACAGACTTGCACACTGAAGTAGTTTTCCAGGGTTTGAGGCTTTGATCATATAAAACTTGCACAAAGCTCGAATATGTCCAGCATCAATAGACATGAAATAAATTCAGCTATGGATATTTGATAAACTTCAAACATCAGAATTAACACATGCTGAAGTGAAGAATATTGAATCGAACAAGATTTCACAAGCATCAGAAATTTCATTTGCTCTAGTAATCTACCAATTCCTTCAATAGGGTAGGTAAATCGGGTAGTGAAGAAGTTTGTATAGTATGTTCATGTTTGCTCGAATCACGCTCATTTTTAGAGGAACCTCAGATGTGGGTTTCGCCACAAGAACTGTTTTGCATTTCTAGAATTTCTTATTCAAAATATAAGTTTGTTAACTGTGTCAGACTCTAGAGACGAACGCAGCTTTGTAACAGTATCACATATACAAGCAAGGTAACTTTAGTCAGCAATTTGCTAAACATTTAATGCCTGTAACCAACAGAGTACTGGTTACTTCCTAGCCTTACTCTCATCTAGTCAGCATATCAATTTTAAGAATTTGATGGAATACATTTACTTTGATAATATGTATATTTCAGAAGTTCAGTATAGGCAATGAAACGGATCTTGTGAAAAATACAAGATTTTCCCAATTTTGATTGATTAACATCACACCACGAATATTTCACATACAGTTAGGTGCAGTCCTAACCTTACATAAAGTGCACTTCAAGTTAACTTTATGACTGCTTTTCAAGTTTACTTGACGACAACAGAGTAAACTTGGTTAGTACTAAACTTGATTCCAAGTTTACCCCAAGTGCACTTCAAGTTTACTTTCTATATACATGTACATTTACTTTATTTTTCTATTAAAACAATTTTTTATATAAAATATGCAATTGCACTTGAATGTAAGGTTAGGACTGCACCCAACTGTATATGGTGACGACAGCTGCCTGGTGCGGGGCATACAAATTTTGACCTTTGCAACGGACCCACCCGAGGCAGTGAGGGATCTTTAATATGCCATGCATACCACGACACGGGGTCTCGGTTTTTACTGTCTTATCCAAAGACAGGACACTGGCATGAACAGAGCGGGCCTCCCGATCAGGAGACAAGTGAGATACCACTAGGCCACACTGGGTTTCCCAATTTTGGAAAAGTTACATGGCTATGATAGCCACATTTAACATTATCAATGACATTTTATGTCAAGCAGTTTATAAGCTTCATTGTAACCAAACGACCATCACAAATCATAGCTACCATTATCACTCAAAAAAAAGTACCATTTTCATGTTTTGAGACAAAGTTTAACATAATATGCCAAATTTATTTATAAAATCATGTCTGAAATATCTTACATTAGTCTGAATTGCTTTTCACAGTCAGCAATTATTGACTTTTGTGATTCCAAGAATCACTTTTGACAAACTCGTTCTTCAGACCCATAACATAAATTGACATTCCAAATGCATCAAAATGGCATTCTAAGGCATGTTGTTTGTGGTTCCATTCTGAAATCAAGATTTTGAACATTTTAACTCGAAGAGATGAATGTCCAGAGAGCTATTATCATAGCTGTGTGTTGGTGTCTTAATGCAAAAAAAGAATAAACTAGGGCTATATATTTGAACCATTAGTGTTAGAGCTTTGATAATTCACACATGGGTTCTTCATGAGAAGAGCTTTAATATGATACCATGACTTTTGACCTTGTGACATTGACATTGAACTTTGATCTACTTTTCAAAGACCTTAACCTGGGCTATATCTTTTGAACCACTGTACACGTAGGTCCCTCTTGTCAAGAGGTTTCATTTGATACCTTGATCCTTGTTTGACCTGTGGCTTTGACCTCCTTTTTTCGAAAACCTTAACATGGACTATATCGTTTGAACTGTTAATGGTAGAGCTTTGATATTTCACACATGGGCCCTTCATGTCAAGAGCTTTCATTTAATACCATGACTTTGACCTAGGAATTTGACCTACTTTTCAAAAACTTTCACTTGGACTTTTTCTTTGAAATATTAGAGATAAGGATTTCACATTTAGTTTTTTGTGACCAAAGATTTAATTTAGTTAACTTTTGACCTTAACCTTGGACATGACCTTGAATTAAGAAAACATTGAAACACATTCCTGCCCTCTGACAATGCCCCGCAGCCGTCTTCTTGCAACTCTTGTTTGACAACTTTTCAGACTTAAATGTTTCTGCAGATTTTCAGGAAATTTCTTTGATTGTCTCATAGTAGGTTGCTAATAATGCATTAATTTTATGTACTTTAACTGATTTAATTGAAATTAATGCAATAGATGTTTTTCCAATTTAACATGATGTAGGGGTCTTTATGCCAGATATGCTACTCTTTGCCAGGATTTGCATTATGGTCTTAATGTTAGCATAGCGATGTAAGAGTAAAATGACAAAAACTTTTACAGCCAATTATCATATATATGGCATGGAATGAAACATAAGATCAATAGGAAAAACGTCTTTTGGAGAGAAATTAAACAAAACTAATTTTTGGCATTTTTATGTCCTCAGATCGATAGATTGGGGGTATATTGTTTTTTTCCTGTCTGTTTGTCTTGTCTGTTTATCTGTCTGTTGTCAACTTTAACCTTGGCTATAACTTTTTAACCGTGAGGGATAGAGACTTCATATTTGACATTCATATTCAACTAATTAAGTCTTTTCAAATGACACCAAGGTTGATGACCTTTTGACCTTGACAATGACCTTCATGTTGAAAATAACTTTTTGGAGTTTGGTACCGCCGGGGGCATTATTGTTTTACAAACACAGCTTGTTTGCATTTTCTTTAGATTAACATAGGGGTGATGTACTATCTGTATGTAATAATAAGATTTGATGGACTTCTCCTTCAGAACAGATAGAAGGATTTTGATAAAACTAGGTAAGAATGAAGTTCTTTTATAAGTTTCCCTACAAGTTTTGTTGTTTTTCACAAGATCTGTAAAGGGGTGGAACCAAGGTAGGTGACATAGGCCTAAGAAGGTGCCCTCTTTCAACAAACTCCTTGTTCAAACTGACTGCATACAGTTTTAAAAATTGACAAATTGAATGCACCAGAGTGATTTAAAAGGATATCTTAAGAAGTATTGTTATTTTCGGTTCCATTCAAAAGCAGATTTTTTATGCTTTTTGGTCTCTTTTTTATCTTCATCAATTTTACACTTTTGCGTTTTATTTCTTGATTTATTCAATATTGAGAAGAATAACTTATTTATTTGCTGATGTTTTATAGAAAATATTTTTTTCAAAGGGAATAGTTTGAGTGTTTCATGTCAAAATTTAGTTTTCTTGATATTTTACGGTAAACCGTAAACATGGTCTCCATAACGATAAGATTCCGTTTGCTTCAGATAGGTTTATTGCGAAGGTCTAAATTTTTCTGCTTGGGTAATATGAAATAAAAATCAAGCGATATCAAACCTTACTAATGGTATAATTTTTAGGCCCTTACTATGAAATGGCTGAGAGCACATAGTGTTACAATGTTCCGTCATTCTGTCCTTCCGTGATCATTGAGTTTCCACTCATTTTCTCTTTGAAGGTTTGATGGATTAAATTGATATTGGTACACAGATGTATTAAAGGAAGGTGCAGGTCAAGTTTGAATATGGTTGTGGTCTTATAATTTTTGAGAGAGTTGCTGCCCTTGAACGTAGAAACTTTATTAAAAATGACAGTTTCCGCTCATTTTCTCTGTGAAGTTTTGATGAATTAAATTGATATTGGGATTATAGATGTATCAATGAAGATGCAAGTCAAGTTTGATTATGGGTGTATTTCGGTAATTTTTGACATACCGTAGGTATTGCCATTGAACATTAAAAATGACAGTTTCCGCTCATTTTCTCAGTGAAGGTTTCATGGATTAAATTGATATTTGATATACAGATATATCATGGGGAAATGCAAGTCGAGACCGAATATGGGTGTGTTCCGGTACTTTTTGAGAGTATTTACCCTTGTACATTAAAAATTTCTTAAAACATTAGTTCTCTGACAATTATATTTTGCTAGTTTGACTGCTAGCAGAGGCATTTGTGTCGCACTGACATATTTAAAGTATAGTTTTCAGTTAATTTTGCACAAAACATGTTGTAGAGAATTTGTTTGCTGGTTATTTGGCCTGTACTGATATGCTGAATGTTTATAATCATGCTTAAAAGTTTACAGTCATTTGTCAGTTACTGTAGTCAAAAATGCAAGGGAATTTAGATCTCCACATTAGAGAGTTTAAACCACTGTTAATTTTGAGAAAATTTCAAGCATGTATTTTTGTTTAAGTGTATCATCTTCATCATAAACAGAGTTTTTTTATAGCATGTGTCTACTTCTTTATCTTAGTTTTTCACTTTCATAAAGTTTCAATCCAGTAGTTTCACATAGGCAAAATGACAACTGTACCTGAAAATGACATCAAATCAAATTTTGTTATGACATGAAAGTAAGGCTGTAGCTGTCATAAAGAAATAGCGTGATGTTTTGCAGCTCTTACTATAAGTGTTAGTACTGGTGATGTATTTGACCTTGATGTCTTGCCGCTCTTACTAGTGTTAGTGCTGGTGATGTATTTGACCTTGATGTCTTGCAGTTCTTGCTATAAGTGCTACTACTGGTGATGTATTTGACCTTGATGTCTTGCTGCTCTTACTATAAGTGTTAGTATTGGTGATGTATTTGACCTTGATGTCTTGCAGCTCTTGCTATAAGTGTTAGTACTGGTGATGTATTTGACCTTGATGTCTTGCCGCTCTTACTAGTGTTAGTGCTGGTGATGTATTTGACCTTGATGTCTTGCTGCTCTTACTATAAGTGTTAGTACTGGTGATGTATTTGACCTTGATGTCTTGCTGCTCTTACTATAAGTGTTAGTATTGGTGATGTATTTGACCTTGATGTCTTGCTGCTCTTACTATAAGTGTTAGTACTGGTGATGTATTTGACCTTGATGTCTTGCTGCTCTTGCTATAAGTGCTACTACTGGTAATGTATTTGACCTTGATGTCTTGCTGCTCTTACTATAAGTGTTAGTATTGGTGATGTATTTGACCGTGATGTCTTGCAGCTCTCACTATAAGTTTTAGTACTGGTGATGTATTTGACCTTGATGTCTTGCAGCTCTCACTATAAGTGTTAGTATTGGTGATGTATTTGACCTTGATGTCTTGCTGCTCTTACTATAAGTGTTAGTACTGGTGATGTATTTGACCTTGATGTCTTGCAGCTCTTGCTATAAGTGCTACTACTGGTAATGTATTTGACCTTGATGTCTTGCTACTCTTACTATAAGTGTTAGTACTGGTGATGTATTTGACCTTGATGTCTTGCCGCTCTTACTAGTGTTAGTGCTGGTGATGTATTTTTACCTTGATGTCTTGCAGCTCTTACTAAAAGTGTTAGTACTGGTGATGTATTTGACCTTGATGTCTTGCAGCTCTTACTATAAGTGTTAGTGCTGGTGATGTATTTGACCTTGATGTCTTGCCGCTCTTACTAGTGTTAGTGCTGGTGATGTATTTGACCTTGATGTCTTGCAGCTCTTATTATAAGTGTTAGTACTGATGATGTATTTGACCTTGATGTCTTGCAGCTCTTACTATAGGTGTTGGTGCTGGTGATGTATTTGACCTTGATGTCTTGCCGCTCTCGCTATAAGTGTTAGTACTGATGATGTATTTGACCTTGATGTCTTGCAGCTCTCACTATAAGTGTTAGTGCTGGTGATGTATTTGACCATGATGTCTTGCAGCTTTTTCTTCGCACAGTGTTGAAACTCTTCACATGTAGTACATGAGTGTACATGCATTAATTCTTAGTTTCATTATGTTTTGATGTTTGTAGGATTTGACTTCAGCGCTCACAAAGAAAATATCACTCCGTGCCCCTTTGGTATCCTCTCCTATGGATACAGTCACTGAGTCACAGATGGCAATTGGCATGGCAGTAAGTAATACTTGTATTTAACAAATATAAATAGTAGGTGAAACAAAAATATGATATATTAAAGTTGTGCGTATTGGTCAGATTTTGCTGTAAAAAAGGATCTGACTTTTTAATTGTTCTCCTTAGGTAGATCTCAACTCAGGATCTGGTACTTATAACTGTGCTTCACCAGTGCATGTTGTTTAAAATGTATAATAGGTCTAGACTGTGGTATTTTTCTCAGATTAGTAGAGACTATTGTCTTTAAGATCACTGCTTTGTGAAAAACATGTGAGATTTAGAGTGCTTAATTGCTTAACTTGTAAAACCTGAAAGAGTTCTTTTTAAAGTCCTTTGATTTTACCGTACTATTTTCCTTCAATGACATTTGTTTATAAATGAAAGATCATTAGTGTTTACGAAAGTAACTGGTGTCACTTGGCAATAGCACCAACAACAATCTACCACAGTGGACATTGATGAACCCCTGAAATTCAGAAATGAGACCAGGCCGGCGCCATAAACTGAGAAAAACTTAAGTCATTATTTCATATTCTTCTGTTCAATAATCATTTACAATGAATTGATAACTGGGATTAAGATTTTATTGAGTTTTATTCTGTCGATAACCTGAATTAAATAATTCTGCATGACAGTTTATTTGAACGTTTGATAATGAAATAAATTAAAATGAAATGATTGACATAAGTATTTTCTCGGTTTATGGTGCCTAACCCAGGCGCCCAGGAGGAATGAACATCTCCAGTTTCGCTAGCCATACCTACCATGAATGCCCTTTCATTCAGACGAAACAAATAGAATTCAGCACTGTATATATATTACATGAATGTGAACAAACATTGTGTAGAAAGTGCCACTGCCACATAACATCAGGAAAAAGGGTTTAATAACACTTAAGTCAAACCTTCCGCAGAGGACTTTTTTACGAGCTCCACACTGCAAAGGGAATAAGTGTGACATTAATGTAAAATACGAAAGTTATGCCATGATAAAAAAAATTGCTAGATTCTTATCCAACTTTTGTTCAAAAGAATTTTTTGAGGGGGGGGGGGAAATTATATTTTTTACTTTTCTTTAAAATGGAATTGAACATTAAATATGATTAAACTGATCTGGCAAACACTAAATAATAACATAGTTAAGCTTTCCTAGTTTTATTTGGCTTCCTGTCAATATAACAATAACACAGAATCACAAAATCAACAAAAATAAACAAATCTCATATCTCTAAAGGAAACGGACAAAACACAGGATATTTCCAGTTGGCTCCATAATTTTCAAAACGTTATTTAAAAAAATAAAAATCGGGGCAGGTGTGAAAAATCGTGGAGGGCGGGATGAGAATCTATTCTTTTTGTGTACAGTGTAAGATACCTCACATGCTAAAGTTAATATTGAAAGCACTTTTAGAAAGGAAAATCAACAAATGAATATAACTTTAATAGTGCAGTATTGTGCTTGGGAATTTGATTTGAACAGATTTGATAGGAAAGACATTGCCTATTTTATTTGGTAATTATTTTGATATTAATTGTTGGCGAGTTATAAATTTCATTATATTTTAGGAATATACATAGTATAGATAATATTTTAAGTTATGTTATGTGTATTGTAAATTATTTCAGCTTTGTGGTGGGGTAGGGGTAATTCATCATAACTGTACACCAGAATTCCAGGCCAATGAAGTGCGGATGGTCAAGGTCAGTTACACTGGATATTAAACTTTTACAATAGACTAGTGTTTTATACAAGTCTTTCCTGAACTCTCTCTTTCAGGGAAGATATAGTTAAATGTGTATGTTAATATTCAAAACACTTCCTTAAGTATTAAAGTAAATTATAGTGATGCATGGATTACTGAAGTTTTGAATTTCATTTGCAAATATGACACTGGATAAAACTTTGTGCTTCAAAGTCAGCCATGTTTCACTTACTACATAATGCAATCTAATTAGACTTAGAGTTTGGATCTGTTCAACATGATGATCACTACACAAATTGATTTATGTGGCGAGAATCGTGAGTGGATCCAAACTAATTAGATTCTATATAATGTATTTCAAATTTCTTTAGTCTAAAAAGGTAATACAAACAACACAATGCTATAATAATTCAGAAATTTTAACAAGGGAATATAAGATAATTGTTACAATGTTGACATGTAACAGAGAAGTTTATAGTATAGAATTTTGGAATGTTGTATGATCTTGGTCCTGAGTAGAATGTAACTGTACAAAATCTCATGCATTTTATATGTATAATTTTCAGAAATATGAGCAAGGTTTTATTTTGGATCCAGTTGTTATGTCGCCAAAGCACACTGTAAGAGATGTAAATGAGGCCAAAAAACACTTTGGATTCTCTGGGATACCTATTACTGAAAACGGTCATATGGGAGAGCAGCTGGTGGGCTTGGTAACACAGCGAGATATTGACTTCCTTACTCAAGATGAGTTTAATACACCACTAGCAGAGGTAAAGATACCATCATGACATTCCAGACATGCATATGGATCACTATAGTTGTACATGTCAGTTTAATACACCACTAAAAGGTTCACCTTAAGAGCCGGCACCCTACGCTATTTTGAAATGAATGGTTACTCATAGAAGTTGTGTTTGTTAATACAAACGTAATGAGTAAATAATCACTGTGGACAGTAGTGACGGATATTCCCAATATCTATCTGTATCCTAGGTACACCTAAATTAGTTGTATTGAGGTATTTTGTGTTTTGTGTTAAGAAATAAGAAAGGGGATCCACCTTTAAAGACAGACTTAGGCATGAGCATGGTCATCTGCAAATTATGCAGAAAACCATATGCAAACAAAGGAACTGGCATCATGTAATGCCTACCGATTCGGAGGCTGGGAGAGTAAAACATTTTTAAACAAATTATAATAGTATGCAGTGCAAGCTGTTTGTTTTAATATACCTTTTTCTACCTTCTTTAAATGTGCAATCTTGTAGAAATAGTATGTAATTTTGTATTATATAAATGCAGCATGTCCGTAAATACATGTGTCAGTAATTGTGTTTATCATTGAATTGAATTTTGGACTGCAGTCTGATCATACATTAGATATTTTTTAAGCTGTGATCACATTTACCTATAGAGCAGTGAGATACTTGAGATAAATAAATGTTAACACAATCAGTGACAAGTTAACCTTGATTTGTTCCATTTGACTTGATTTTATTTATTTTTTTACTGCCTAATAGGCAACACTGATCAGTGTTGTAAACATTTACTCGTTCCATTTGATTTTCTGACTGTCTGATAGACAGATTTTTGTATCTTTTTTAAGTTTTTATTTCATTGTTTAAATGAAAATAAAATGTTAATATGTCTTTCACAACATGTAAAATCAAAACCAAATTTTGAAGAAAAATCTATATTTTTCCTTGCATTAGATGGCTGAATTTCAAACATCTGAATGTTCTGATTGTTTCGATTATCAGTCAATAGTACCTTTCAGATAGTATCCAATAATCAGTAGTGAAATTTACTCAATTTTACAGAATTACTTTGTTGGGAGTTTTCACATATATTCATTCATGTTTTTTTTTTCCTTTATATTTTCTCTTAGGAGGTGAGAAAACCAAAATGTATTCAAATACACATGTATAAAGAAAGTAGAATATGATTATCAGTTTATCATTGACTTTCAACTATAGAACATTTATTTAAAATTGAACAAGTTGTTATTTTCTGAAGCATTTGCTTTGTAAGCCGTCATGAGATGCTGACCAAATCTTTATGTTCTCTAAATCTGACATTAATGAAAATAGATCTTTTTAATAGGTCATGACAAAATACGAAAACCTTGTAGTAGCACATAGTGGAGTGACGCTTAAGGAGGCTAACTCTATTCTTCAGAAGAGTAAAAAAGGTATCTTTTATATTCATTGGAACTTTTCTACTCCTAGTAAAATGGGGAATTCCTTTTACATTGAATGTGATAAAAAAGTTGACCAAGTATTACAATTTCACGACAAAAGTTTCTTATGCTAAAAGTTGCATGTTTGTTCAAGATTTTTTATTGTTCATGCAGGTAAACTACCCATAGTGAATGACAATGGAGAACTTGTTGCTCTTATAGCTAGAACAGACACAAAGAAAAATAGGGAATTTCCTCTCGCCTCAAAGGATGAAAAGTAAGGCTGTCATGATATAAACAAAGCTTAAAAGTATTGTGTATCTTACATTTGTATTTACATTGTACTTATCCTGCATTCAGGAAAGGAGTTTGTGTAATGTTGAAGTACTTTAGGTATGATAATCATGGATTGAATCATAGGTTAGAAAGGATGAAGATATCCCAAATCCAGGTAAACTGATGATTAAATTGGAAATTCTAATACAAGTTCACAGCTAATCAACTGTGGAAGGTGCATTGCTCGTTTATTTATTTATTCATTCTCTACAATAATGCTGTCACGTGTGTTTAGGAAACAGTTATTAGTTGGTGCAGCAATAAGTACTCATGAGGAAGACAAGAAGAGGTTAGAACTTCTACAGCAGGCAGGTGTTGACTTTGTAGTCCTGGTAAGTGTTTTAGTATCCCTACCACAGAGCAGAGTTTGGTTAGTGTACAGCACTTGACCATCAACTTCTTGACAAGTTGTGTTGCAGGCAATTTGGGTTTTAGATTGTGCTATTACTTACATATTAAAGAGTTTACAAATTCCTTTGACAGTATCGCATTGATACATGCATTGATGAACTTTACAGTGATGAACGTTTAAAGGGTACATAATAGTTATAAAGTGAATAAAATGAAAAAGTATTGATTTTTACACATAATGTGAAGACTCCTCTATTGATTGTACCACATCAGCCATTGTATTAATTAGATTTCATATAAGCTAGATATCAATTTTTGTACAACTCATTAGAAACACATTTTATATCTTTATATCATATATTTGAATTGACAAACATCAAATCATATACTGATAGAAGATGGTGCATGTTGTGACAAACTTTAAGTCATATTCTTATAGAACATACTATGCAGTGTGACTACCATCGCATCATATACTGATAGAACACAGTGTTACATAGTGCAAGTCATACTCTACTACACCATGAGACAAACATCCAGTCAAATACTGATAGAACATAATATTATGCAGTGTGATAAACCTATATATGCTGATAGAATGTAGAACACAGTTTGACATACTTCGAGTCATATATTGATAGAACATAGTACACCATGTAACAAATATCGAGTTATGTACTGATATAACATAGTATACATTGTGACAAACTCACGAGTTATGTACTGATATAACAGTACACAGTGTGACAAACTCACGAGTTATGTACTGATAGAACATAGTACACAGTGTCACAAACTCACGAGTTATGTACTGATATAACATAGTACACAGTGTGACAAACTCACGAGTTATGTACTGATATAACATAGTATACATTGTGACAAACTCATGAGTTATGTACTGATATAACAGCACACAGTATGACAAACTCACGAGTTGTACTGATAGAACATAGTACACAATGTGACAAACTCACAAGTTATGTACTGATATAACATAGTACACAGTGTGACAAACTCACGAGTTATGTACTGATATAACATAGTACACAGTGTGACAAACTCACGAGTTATATACTGATAGAACATAGTACACAGTGTGACAAACTCACAAGTTATGTACTGATAGAACATAGTACACAGAATGACAAACTCACGAGTTATGTACTGATAGAACATATGTACACAGTGTGACAAACTCACGAGTTATATACTGATAGAACATAGTACACAGAGTGACAAACTCACGAGTTATATACTGATAGAACATGTGTACACAAAGTGACAAACATCAAGTTATGTACTGATAAAACATACTGGTAGTACACCATGTGACAAACATCGAATCATATAGTGATAGAACATATGTACACAGTGTGACAAACATTGAGTCATATAATGATAGAACATATGTACACAGTGTGACAAACATCAAGTCATATAATGATAGAACATATGTACACAGTGCCTCTGATCGGCCATTTTAATGCAGCTGAATTTTGTTGAAATGAATCTCCATTGGAAGCAACAGTAACCTTTCTGATATCTTATTTCCTCTTTTTATACCCCCGGGATTGATAGATCAGGGGCATATTGTTTTTCTCCTGTCTGTTTGTTTGTCTGTTGTCAACTTTAACCTTGGCTATAACATTTGAAACATGAGGGATAGAGACTTCGTATTTGACATGCATACTGAACTAATGAAGCCCTTTCAGATGACACCAAGGTTAATGACCTTTTGACCTTGACAATGACCTTCATGCTAAAAATAACTTGTTTGAGTTTGGTGCTGCTGGGAGCATTAGTGTTTTCACAAACACAGCTTCTTCTGACATAGAGTTCTGTGGTAGTGAGTTCTTGTAATTTCAGTGTCATAAAAAAATGTGCAATATACAATAACAATGTAGAGGTGGTTTTAATGTTAATTTAGTACTTGATCATACTTGATATTAATTTGGTTTAAGCAGTATTTATTTTTGAAAAATCACATTTTTATTAATTTAACACATATTGTGTTGTTGAATTGGGTAACAAGATCTGCATCTTATGTTTAGCTCTTTCCAAGCTAATATGCTAAATTACAAAGAGGGGGGCATTAGTGTTTCACAAACACAGCTTGTTCACATGGCCTTTGAATCAGAGATGGCAAATTATCTTAAAAGTGTATGAGAGCAATTGTATTGGGAATATTCAGTCAATAATTTGAGAATTTCTTTAAGATGTTTTTGTCAAATATTGTCGATAAAATTACAAATTACTAATTTACATTATTTGTAGTGTGTTTATGCCCCTGCCATGAAATGACCGAGGGCATATACTTTTACCCTGTTCCGTTATTCCATCATTCTGTCATCATTCATTTTCTGCTAATTTTCTCTTTAAAGGTTTGATGGATTAAATTGATATTTGGTATACAGATGTATCAAGGGAAGATGCAGGTCAAGTTTGAATATGGGTGTGGTCCATTTATTTTTGACAGAGTTATTGCTTCTGAACATAGAAAATTTCTTAAAAATGACAGTTTCCGCTCATTTTCTCTCTGAAGCGTTGATAGATTAAATTGGTATTGGGTATACAGATGTATCAAGGGCAGATGTAGGTCAAGCTTAAATATGGGTGTGTTCCGGTAATTTTTAACGGAGTAATTGCCCTTCAAAATAGAACATTTCTTAAAAATGACAGTTTCCGCTTATTTTCTTGGTGAAGGTTTGATGGATTAAATTGATACTGGGAATATAGACGTATTAAGGAAAGATGCAGGTCAGATTCGAATATGGGTATGGTCTGGTAATTTTTGACAGAGTAATTGCCCTTGAACATAGACATTTCTTAAAAATGAAAGTTTTTGCTCATTTTCTTGGTGAAGGTTTGATGGATTTAATTTATATACGGTATATAGATGTATCAAGAGAAAATGCAGGTCATGTTCGAATACATCTTCATAAACCAAGGCTACGATTCGCTTCTCTCATGATGAGAGAAGCGAATCGTAGCCTTGGTTTACGAAGATGGTTCGAATATGGGTGTGGTACGGTACTTTTATGACAGAGTAATTTCCCTTGAACTTTAGGAATTTTTTAATTTTCAGGTATTATTTTTCTGGCAATTATATTTCACTACCTTGGCTGCCAGAGGTGGCATCTGTGTCGCACCGACGCATTAAGATTCTAGTTTTTTAAACTGACAGTCTGTTCTACATTTGCAGAAATGAATATACTCCTGAAAGAATGTGACAATACTGCATAATTATAAGTCCCGAAACTGGACTAGGATACTTACAAAAGCTAAAAACAGAAAAAATATGGAGGCCCTTAAAATTGATCTATATTACAGAGTACTGAAACATTTTGTCAACCCAAGAAAATGTATTTCACTGAGAAAAAGGCAATGTCCACAGTAAACAGTGTTTGTCAAGAGTTGACAGAATGTCTCTCCATTGAGAATAAATTTCAGGTCCATTGGCTTTGATATATGACATAGACATGTTTTTGATATGAATAATTACAGCTTGTGATTTTTTTTTATCAGGATTCTTCCCAAGGCAACTCAACGTATCAAATAAATATGATCAAGTTTATCAAGAAGACATATCCTGACTTACAAATCATAGGCGGCAATGGTAGGTTCATGTAAAACAGCCGGCAAAGGTAAAAGACAAAGTAGTCCATAAAGGGGTAGATAAAAATATGTGGTTAGAGTTCTATTCTTACTTATTTAATTTTTATATTTAAAATACCGTAATTGCATGTGTGTAATGCTTTTTTTTTTAATGTTTCTGACGTTATTTGTTTAGATGCACATTACACACAGGCACTAAATTGTAACAAGTTTTTGGGGGTTTTTTTTATATCTCAGTAAATACAACAGCTGAGCAAGAAAATCATCTGAATATGATAGTTGAATTTTCAGCAAGTGCTATGATAACAAGGGAAGTTAGCTGACCATGAAATGAATACTGGTCATAGTGTCTATCACCTGCTGTAGGCAATCTCCCCCCCCCACCCCCACCCCACCCCATTCCCTTACACACACAAACACACACACAATAAAATTTTCTGCCACTGTTTCTTTCTTGTATAATTATAAGGCATAGAATCCAAAGTTAGACAATATTTTGGAAGTGTAGAAATGACCCTGTATTCAGTGAATGTTATGATTAACCATAGTTGGTTAAGTTTTAGCTGCTAAGTGACAGTATAGATTACAGCTGATGAATTTAGTATTTGTTTTGCAAACAGAAATCTGTCATATGTATTTTCTTGAATTGCTCTCACTGCTTACTTCCAGAATTGATATAATGTTGTAAAGGGTAATTAGTTTAATTTTTCTATCCTGCTCATCTCAAATAGTATTTAATGTTTTATCATATTTACCTCATAATACATGCGGCAGTTTATGCTACAATGAACACATTTATTGATTTATCTTGTCAAACCAATACTCATTACATTTTTTCAAGTTCAAGTGTTTATTTCTTTGTGCCCATGACACATCTGAATTAACATATAAACAATTAAAATATGTACAATATATACAAGTTGTAATACTAATGACAGTAATAAAGTAAGAGTGTGTCAAATACTTAATATTATTATTATTACTATTATTATTATATTATTAGAATTATTATTATTATATATATTATATTATCATATTAAAATGAAAACATAGGCTGCGTACATATACATATGCAGGTATACATTATACACATACACATATAAAAATACATGTATACATCTGTTGACACTGGCTTCTGAGGTTGTATAATCAGGGTTTTTTGATGACATATACAAAAGATAAATAGCATGCCAAGCCAAAGATGGGAGAGATTTTGCATCTGCTCACCAACTTCTTTTTATCAATTTTTATCCTGCCCATTATACATAGGAACTAAAGTTTTGACATTTTCCCAACTTTGGGGTACAACTTATACACAGGTGTGTAACATATAGATAAATACAGAGAGAGACTTAAATTTTATCAATGTTACTGTCAGTCAAAATCCCTCTTTAACATTAATCAAAGGGTAGGTAGTAATGATTCTCTAATCATTTATTGAGAATAATAATAAACCTGCAATACAACACATTGATATAGGTGTCAAGGTTTCAAAACATACAATTTTCCAGTTTACTACGTGTATTAGGTATCTCCCCTTGAAAATTTTTTGTATTAAGACAAAATGGTAGTTGTGGATCGTAATTTGAAGTCTGTAAACCTACCATGTCATCTTCAATCCACCAATTAATTTACTTTAAATTCACAACTATTTTTAGACTTGTTATCTCTGTAAAAGGGGTATAAATATTAGCTTGATGTTGTATCTTTCATTGAAAAATATATTATACAATGCAAACTACCAATTAATTTCAGACATACAGTTTAATAATAATATATGAAATATATTGTTATATGTATTGTTACTTTACCGTTGTACTAAGATACATTTGTTGTCATTCTTTACAATACACACCACTATCAAGTGACAGCAAAAACAATATTCAGGTACTGAAAACCAATAAAAAGTAAAAAAAAAAAAATGTGCTTAAATCACATAATCAACTTTAGTTACTTAGTAGGCTATCATAAATTGTCCTTGTTTATGCTGTGAAATATCTTCTGCCTAGGCTATTAGATCTGTAAATCTGAATTTTTATCTTCAAGGAATAACAAAATTAATTGACAATGTTGTACATGTGTATATTATATATTCTTTTGTACATTTCAGTGGTGACTGCAGCTCAGGCCAAAAATTTGATAGATGCTGGAGCGGATGGATTGAGAGTTGGGATGGGAAGTGGCTCAATATGCATCACACAGGAAGGTATATCTATGTAGATATTAAAGGTGTATTTTCCATACTATGAATTCTAGAAGTAGAAAATGAAATGTATATCAGTATACATTATCTAAGATTGTTAAATCAGTATGTCATCATACAGCTAGATAATGAGTGGTGAGAGCCTCAAGCTTGATTGAATGAATAGAAAGCTTCAGAATACAAAAATAAGATTGCTGTTACTTTGGAAAGAGAGAGGTTTGCATAAAGAATATCATTTTTTCTGAATTTGATATTCTTTTACCTTTTTAGCTTGGAAATGCACTACATGTTCATTATGATTGTTAAAAAAAGTAACAGTGTGTGAAACTTCTGTCTGTTTGCTGCCGTATCTATCCCATATGGCGTCGGACTATCTTAGATAGGACTCACTGTGACCGAAGGGGCTATTCCATTTTATCAATTCTTTGGCATCTAAGCGCTTATTTCATATGTTCGTGAACCAAAAACCTGAAGGCATATGATAAGCTTTACAAGAACAACATCATGTGATACCCATAGTTTTTACTTCTCTTGTTCATTGAAGAGTGAAAAGCCTTGGGTATCACTCAGTGCGAAAAACACCAGTCTGCGTCTAGTATACCTAGAGGTTGCCCTTAGAATATTTTGAGGGTGCAAGACCCTCTAATAAGCCATCGCAATCATCAATACAAAAGGGTAATATTGATGAGAGAGGGGGGAAAAAGGTGAAATACAAAAAGGAAATATAAGTACGAGTATTGAGATATTATTGGACCATCAGACGTGAGTGGTTAACTCATGAAAATGAATCTATGAGTATGCAATGTTCTGTATGTAAAAAGTTTTAGGACAAAAAAGTCCAGCTCCTTGCATACTGGTTCTCAGGCGTGGCTAACCAGCTCTAAAGATTTGTCTGTAGACTAGAACTTGGTCTTGAATAGGAATACTAAATGTATAGTAAAGATGAAATGTTCATCTGCTACATTCTTTTAATGTTTATG
Organism: Pteria penguin; assembly: GCA_035048485.1. Lineage (NCBI taxonomy): Eukaryota > Metazoa > Mollusca > Bivalvia > Pterioida > Pteriidae > Pteria > Pteria penguin. Next base: position 35,253,670 of record CM068588.1, on the reverse strand, counting down.
ATTGAAAATTATATTTTGGCTATTCAGAATTCAAGGGGTCTAGCCATGTTTCCATTTGCATAGGTCGCTGGGCTTCTCCAACAGTAAACCAAGTTTCATATGCTGAAAAAAAAAATGGGGATGGGTATTTATAAAGAATTTGTCACCAATAAATTAGTTAGTATGCCATGAGATAACTGATTAGTTTATATGCTCCCATGGTTTTATTTCTTTGTGTATTTAGTGATGGCTGTAGGCAGACCACAAGGTACAGCAGTGTATAAGGTAGCAGAGTATGCCAGGAGATTTGGTGTACCAGTCATCGCAGATGGTGGTATTTCCTCTGTGGGTCACGTGATCAAAGCTTTATCACTGGGAGCATCTACAGGTATATTTAAAATACTTTTATATTACAGAAGTTGCAAATGAAAAAATTTTCAGTAAGCCCCATGCAAAGTTTGTTATAACCATATATTGTTCAGTTTTATAAATCTCCTCCAAGTCAAAACCTAGCAGTCAATGAAGGTAAGATTTTATTTATTGTTATTTCTGTTTGATTTCTTACAGATGAAAGGTTGAAGTTCATGTGTGTTATATTTACATATATGTGTAACAAGGAATAATTTGTCTAACTACCAAAGCATAGAGGTAGTGAAAATATGTGAATGAAGGACAGTTTGTGAAACTTGATAATTAAATCTGTAAAAGTATGCAGAGATGCAGGACATCTAAAATCATCCTGGAAGGTGCATTGTCAAAGGTGCATAAATTGTAATAAACAATCCATAAAATATATATATCCTATAAGATGTATACAGAAAACTTCAAAATGACAGTCAAAACTTGAACCATCTCGTATGTTACATCAATTCTCTTGTATCATTTCTAATGTATCTGCGTATTTTCTTCAGTGATGATGGGGTCCATGTTAGCAGGAACATCTGAGGCTCCAGGGGAGTATTTCTTTGCGGATGGTGTGCGATTAAAGAAATATCGAGGTATGGGATCACTGGATGCCATGGAAAAACACAGAAGTAGCCAGAGTAGATATTTTAGGTAATTAATACTATGCATTAATTGATTGATTCTTCATGACTTATTGGGTTAATTTCAAGTAATATTGTACTGGTTGTGGCTCCAAGCTTAAAGCATTGCATTCAGGATGTGAATTGATTTGGTTCATCTGTGCCTTGTCTTTAAATAGATAGTAAAAAGACAGTGAAATCTAAAATCTAACGTCATGGTAAAGCTCTTGTGTTTAGCAAATTTACATTTCCATCTATTTTAGAAAAAAGGTGAATTAAATCCATGTCCAGAATACTAATTGCCAATTTACAAGTACATGTATATGTATGATTTAGAATTAATATTTTCATGTATCACTTTTATATATAATGTGAACACTAATCAGTATGGTAATCTCTTCAAAGCCTGTGTGACCTTGTGGAAAACGTGCTCAACTCATGACCAAGAGGTCCCAGGTTCGACTCCTGTCTTGCACACACCAGTGCTTTTTATTTCGGATAAGACAGTAAAAACCGATGTCACAAGATCCCTCACTGCTTCGGGTGGGTCAGTTGCAAAGGTCTAAATTTCTGTGTAGTGTATCAGGCAGATGTAATCACCATATACGTGAAATAATCATGCAGTGATGTAAAACAATATTCTACAAATCAATTCAATCAATGTTATCTATGTGTAATTAATCTCTTTACATTAGAGAAATAATAATCTGAAATTGTTACCATGAAACATTCATTTTATAACTTTAGAACAGAAACATGTCAGTTTCATAATATTCAAAGTCTTAGGATCAATCTGCAAAGTAAAACAGTTCCCATCAAAGGAAGTGACAGGGGAAATACAATTGTAATTCTATTGTATAACAGATAAAAAATGAGGCATTAAGAGGTCTTTATTTTTGAAAAACTCCAATAGAATAAGATAGTTATATAGGGTTAGTAATGAAGAAATATATATGATGAATAGATATGTATGAAAAGATGAATATTGAAAACACATTGAAACAAGCTTTTATAGAGAAAAAATTTAAAATTTGATGAGTTATAAATAATTGTAGAATTACCCAGACAATAGGTTTAATTAGTCATTAAAGACAGGGAGCAAACAAAATATCTTTGCAGTGTTTGGTGTTTGAAATAAGAGATTCTAGACATAAATATTATAATTTATATTGATATTTTGTTCCATGTTCATGTAAAAGCTATGGAAAGCAACCACTTTGATTGAATTTTGAAGTCGCCAAAATAAATTAAAGCAAAGTTTACAGATTTAGATATTTTGATAATAATAATTACAAAAATTAGAAAAGGATAAAAGGGAAAAGAACATACTAGGTGTTAATCTTCCTTTTCCTTTTACACAGTGAAAGTGACAAGATTAAGGTCGCTCAGGGTGTATCAGGCTCTATCGTTGATAAAGGATCCATCAACAAGTTTGTACCATATCTTATAGCAGGTATACAACATGGGTGTCAGGATATAGGTGCTAGAAGTCTCTCAAATTTAAGGTAAAATTACACAGGTGCTAGAAGTCTTTTAAATCTAAAGTAAAATTACACAGGTGCTAGTAGTCTTTCAAATCTAAGGTAAAATTACACAGATGCTAAAAGTCTCTCAAATCTAAGGTAAAATTACACAGATGCTAAAAGTCTCAAATCTAGTGTAAAATTACACAGGTGCTAGAAGTCTCTTAAATCTAGTGTAAAATTATACAGGTGCTAGAAGTCTCTTAAATCTAAGGTAAAATTACACTGGTAATACAAATCTGTGACATCTCTCATAAAACAGACTTGGATGTTTCTTACATTTGAAAAGAAAGTCAAAGGTCAAATTATATTAAAGGTAAATCATACAGGTATTTAAAATCCATTAAATCAAAGATAAATTATACTGGAACCTGATGTTATATCTAGAGTAAATCGAAGATAAATTATACAGGTTCCTAATGTTATATCTAGAGTAAATCGAATATTATTTATACAGGTACCTAATGTTATATCTAGAGCAAAATGATAAAATTCTTTTAATTCTAAAGTAATATTATGCAAGAGTTAGATGTTTATAGAACTTCTTCTATTCAGATGTTAGTAGATAATTATATTATTTTTTATATAGCGATCACAGCTTTGTATCTCAGTATTTAAATCTCTGATATATCGACATAATATTGTTAAAGTTTATGGTATTGCTGTCATGCCTATATATCGTCAAGGATGTCATCTTGCTTCGGTATTACATGCAGTATGAAGTCATGATGTTTCCTTGAGTCTACAAAGGGCAGACTTGGTGTAGTTCTTTAATGTTTAGCTTATGGTTCAAGCGATCTGGGTGTGAGTCCTCTAGTACGATCCAATGTTATAGAGGTTGGTTACCTCTTGATTCCATGTCACAAAATGACTGAAAAAATTGTTGATAGCAAAGTAAAGTCTCTGTATAATTTTCGAACCTTGTGCACAATCCTTCCTTTACATTATAACATAATGTCATATAACATTAATGTTACAACATGCCATACCTCCTAGAAAACTATGATTTTCCTTACATTTCTAATATGTTTCCTATGGTTTATGTTAATTCTGCTTTGCCTTCTATATGATATCCTGTACAAAGTGTTTCATTAAAGGTATGGCATTTTTTGTACCGGTAGTACTTTGATATGTTTCTTATCCATGATATATGGTATTACTATTACATTTATACAATATTACAATGTTTCTTTAGGTCTATGATGTATTCAGGAGAACTGAAGTTTGAGAGGAGGACAACATCAGCACAAGTAGAGGGCGGTGTTCACAACTTACACAAGTGAGTAGTTGTCAGTCTCGCATGCATGGTGAACAATTCTCATAATATTGTGTCAATAACAAAGTGGTTAAGTGTGAGGAATTGTAGCAGTGCTTTAAGATTACAGAGATATCTTAATATCCTTACTAGTAATATATTACAATGACAAGTAATAAAATAGAGAGGCTTGTTTGTTAAAGTTACTTTTGTAATTATGTATGATAATGATGCATTCTCTGTGACAGCGTCCTGAGAATATAGAGGAGGTAATGTATGCTTGCCAGATGGTCTGGATTCAGCCATGCTCACATTCTTTTCTCACTAACGTCAAAGCTTTATCTAGAAAAATGTTAATTCATATTAACATAAAATCATTGCATTCATTTGGTTTAGAGAACGAAAGGTACATTTAAAATCCTCACTCCCTCCCTTTGTGACTAATTATCTGTCATCCTGTTATAAATTTTTCACGTTTTTGACTTCTCATTAACTGGTTCCAGGATTTGATTTGCATATATGATCATTAGGGAAAGGAGATCAAATTTTATCATTGCCCTTTGCAAAGGAAATGGGAATGTGGGGGGAGGGTTGATTATGGGGATGGAATGTATTAAATAATCTTCCCACCACAACTGAAAATGACTGTATTGTGTAAACAAATTCCTGTAGACATATACTGTCAAACGTATTACAAAGAATGACACAATAACTGACCCTTCCCAGGGTCTTCCAAGAATTAGATGAGCATATATATAGGACTTCTGCAATATTTTCCCTCCTAAGAACATTAAGTCACATTGACTTCATAATATGTACAGCATTTTGGACTTGTAGTATCAATGTTTGAGCCTGGCCCATGACAATAAGTTTATAAGAATGATATCTTCTATTGAATAGGGTTATAATGTAGAAGTGTAAAATGTTGCAATAATACTAGTAAGTGGTGTATGTCTGGGACCTGTGTTATGGTGTTTTGATGGATGTATTAGAGTGTTATACGATACATAAAACTGTTCCCTTCCTACTTAACCAATGTTCTCATTCACTGTCCTAATATGACCTATGATTTCTGACATGTACCATGAAATTTTTCAGTTTTCAATTTTTTCAACTGAATTTTCATTTATTTTAGATGTGTTGCTGTGTAATCAGAAATGATCAAGAGTAATATGTATAAGATAGTGAATTGAGTTTGCTGTCATACCGCATGATGATAGAATCTTTCATGATGACTCAGTGTAGGGATTCTTTTCTAAAGAATTTCTTTAAGTAATGCTGGGTTCCAGATATTAGCTAAGCCTTGGGTGATGTAGTGGATAGCTAGTTGTAGCTGTTATCAGATGGTCTTGGGTTTGAGTCTTGCTTGATCTATAATGGTATGGGAGTGTAAATCTGAGAATCGGAACGTTAAGTCTGAACCCATGTGAAGTATAGACATTGGTAGGTACAGAGCTACTGATGAAGTGCCTGGCAGCTGATTACAATTTGTATCATGTGCTAATAATTCTGCTACAGTGCAAGTGAAAAATCATTGGATAGTAGTCTAAAATGATACATAAAAACTTACAAGATTAAGAGTTAATGAAAAAAAACTTGAAATTTACTTGGGAGACAGCAACAAAAGAAATCACTACACTGATTTGATTGGAAAATAAAACCTTAAAAAAGGTGATTGATAGAATGATTAAGCATGTGTACAAATACATGTAACAATAAGAGCATGTATGTACTACATGTGTATATCTTATATAAAGAGTGATATTAAAGTGAAAATGCTAATAAATTTTATTTGATTGAAGTAAATAGATACCTCAAAGCCATAGGCACCATGGAAAATACTTTGTGATATCTGTAGTTTGAGGTCTCCGTAATTTGACGCGATTGACCTAGATCAGGAACTTATGACCATTTGTTTAATGTATGTAACTGTACAAGTATATTGAACAAGAAATACATTTTATATTATATTGGAAAGTAATCTCATTTCAGTCATATCTATTATCAATAAATAAAATTGAGCCCTATTCTAAGAGTTCAAAAAATCAGCCCCACAAATGCACAAAGAAATTCATCTAAAGGGTAGTCATTATTTGTATTATTATTCGAGTTGCAAAACTTGGCTCTTAATTTGATGTGAGGAAGGCGGATGGGCAGGCGAGCAGGTGTCTGTCAACAATTTGATTTCCGGACAGTAAGTCCAGTATGTTTAGTACAATTGCAATGAAACTTCATACACTTACTCCCCAAGAATGGAAAATGTGCTTCTATTGTTTCTAGGGTCAAAAGGTCAAGGTCATAGGAGTGGGGTATCAAAAGTTGGTTTCCGAACCATAAGTCCAATACTTTTAGTGCTATTGCAATGAAACTTCATACACTTACTCGCCATGAGTGGAAGATGTGACCTTTTGTTTCTGGGGTCAAAAGGTCAAAGGTTAAGGTCATAGGAATGGAATATAAAAAATTAGTGTCCGGTCCATAAGTCCAATACGTTTAGTGCTATTACAATGAAACTTCATACGCTTACTCTGAGTGGAATATGTGCCCTATTGTTTCTGGGGTTCATAGGTCAAAGGTTAAGGTCATAGGAGTGGAATATGAAAAATTGGTGTCCGGTCCATAAGTCCAATAGGTTTAGTGCTATTGCAATGAAACTTCATACACTTACTCTGAGTGGAAAATGTGCCCTATTGTTTTTGGGGTCCAAAGGTCAAAGTCGTAGGAGTGGAGTATCAAAAATTGGTTTCCAGACCATAAGTTCAATACATTTAGTGCTACTGCAATGCTTACACTTTCTCACTATGATTTGAAGATGTGCCCTATTATTTTTGTGGTCAAAAGATCCAAGGTCAAGGTCATAGGAGTGGGATTTCAAAAATTGTTTTCCGGACCATAAGTCCAATATGTTTAATGCTATTGTAATGAAACTTCATACACTTACTCACCATGATTGGCAAATGTGCCCTATTGTTTCTGAGGTTTTGCAACTCAGCACATTGCATCCGTGATGCAAATCTCTTGTTTAAATTAAAATGAAAAGTTTTTATTTGGGATTGTAATCAAAACATCTGGAATGATATTCTCCAGCGATGCAGGTTGCTGTAACATAGCATCCCTATGACAAGTTGTATCAGGTTTAGTCTAGAGCAGCGACTGCTGCATGATTGGCCTTTCCTAAACAGACTGTTTCTAATCAAATACATCTTACAGTGGGCATTTCCTTACTTGAACAGTAGAAATGTTTACAGTCGACACTCATTAACTCAAACTTGAAGGTTAATGTAAAGCAGTTTGAGCTGAGCAGAGTTCAAATCGGGGATATATACTCATTTACAGAAAATAAAGTTTGACTTTTAAATCAGTTCAAGCCAACAGGAAATTCAAGTTATTTGTTGATTATTTAGTTATAGTCAACAATATTTGACCACTATAATTAACAGACAGGAAATTACACACCTTGTTGTTTAACAGCAACCATTACAGATTCAGTATTGTATATTTATACTGAAATTTCACTGTCCGTTGTCAGTACGCAATGTTGGAATTTTTATTGAAAATTTTGCAAGAGGAAATCTGTTTCTGAATTAGATATTAACATTAAAGGGCTATAGATAGGTAATGGCCAATGGTATACAGTTTGTTCTCAAGTACCTGCTGCAGTGTTGCTTTTGGTTTCATTCTCAAATCAGAAAAATACTTAGTAATTTTTCTTCAAGCTTTACATTCTAATTCGGTTATAAGTATGTTATAGAAAATTTAGGAATAATTCAAGTAGATTGTTATCTCCATAAACATCACACAAAAATCTGTGAATTGATAGTGTTAAATGGTCATACCACCCCAATTACTTATCATGTTTGTGCATTAAATAATAGAATGAGCCACAGATATATTTTCTACCGATCTCTCTTCCTTATCTGTTCAATTGTGAGCCGCAAAGAGGATGAGCGGTTAGACATTTCGTGTCAAAAGTCAAAGACAGTGAGGAATTATATAGAAGTGCTTTCTTTTCTGACACATGCTTTGAAATATAAGGGCACATTTTTGTGTTAAGATACTTCTTTGAAGGACCTTATTTGATTTGATGGGTGACATTTGGAAAAGTTCTGACAATAAATACAAATCTTGTATTTGAGTGATATGTGTGTGTTGAGGATGCCTCTGTAATCAATGTTTCATTGCTTTCATTATATATTTTGTCCAATGGTTTATACACTATGGTGTGGCTTTAGATTAGCATTTTGCCTTTGTATGGATTTACCAATTTTGTGTTGACAAGTTATTCACTTTAAGAACGCATTAGAGTATATGATACATGTTTTGAAATTTAGGATAAAGTGAAAACCAATAAGTTGTAGGGATATAATTTTTTAGGCATTCACCAATTAAGTGAAAAATCTCAGATTGTTGATAATAAGAATTATGCTTCGCAAACATAAAAATGGATGGTCTTAATTATGACATACCTATATTAAGATTCTTGACAGATAGAATTGGATAATACTTCACAACTAAAATGCATAAACAATCTTTTTAATAACAATTCTTACATTTTTAATTAATCTTTTACTTTTGATAATTTAAAGTAAAACATTTTAGATTTTTAGTTGAAGTATTAGCTCACTAGAGCCAAAGGCTCAAGTTAACTAAGCCGGCGTTGCCTAGTGGTATCACGTTCACCTCCTGATCGATGCCTGTGTCTTGTCTTTCAGATGAGACAGTAAAAACCAGAGGCCCCATGTCGTGGTATGCATGGCATGTTAAAGATCCCTCTTTGCATCGGGTGGGTCCATTGCAAAGGTCAAAATTTGTATGCCCTGCATTAGGAAGATGCCGTCACCATATACGTGAAATATTCATGGTGTGACGTAAAACAAAAATCAATCAATCAATCAGTCTCGACTAAACTATTGGTGATAGTGTATTGTCTGTCGCCTGTAAACTTTTTACATTTTTTACTTCTTCTCTTAAATTACAGGACAGATTTGGACATCTTTTGTTGCCAAACGTTTCCATTCCATCTGTCTGTCCGTCCGTCTGCCTGAGACACTGGTTTTCCAAACTTTTTTTTGTAACCCTTGAGGTCACTGACTTGAAATTTGGTATGTAGCTTTGTGTCAATGAGTTACAAATCAAGTTCAAGTTTGGTCATGATTGACATATTTTTGGAAGAGTTATTGCCCTTGAACTAGGTAAATTATGAAAATTGGTGAGTGACATGTACTGCTTCATCAATACTCAGTATGCCTGTTTTCTGTTTGTGAAACAGACTATTTCTGGGTTGCTGAAGGGTAGCATTTCAAATCCCCATGGAAGCAAACACATTATTTATATCATTTTACACCAAAATAAATTTTAAAATGTTTTATTGCTCTCAGTATGTTAATTAAGTCATTTAAGAAAAAAAAAATGGAAAAAAGAATTCTGACTTAATCTTTCTTATATATTTTTGTGTCAACATCTTGATTCATTCAATGAAGAAAAGTAAGTTTGCAGTCATTTGTCAGTTGTTCAAAACACAGTAAGCAAGAGAATATATGTATCTGCAAATTTTTCTAGTAGTCAGTAATTTGTGAGTGTGAATATTTGTCATATAGACCATTTGGACCTCTTGTTTTACTTTCTTACAAAGCATAATTATAAGAGCTTAAATAAGAATAATTAGGTAAGATAAGTATACACATAAATCTGAAGTTATCAGTCTGTTTGTGGGAAGTGTGGCCATCAAGTAGGAATAGGTCAGAAACTACTACAGGGTATGAATTGTAAGTTGCAATAATACATTATACAAATGCTTCAATGCTAAATAATTCTATAAGCTTGCACAGATTCAATAATTCTCCCCACTAAACCAGTGATATTGATGGCAGACCGATCAAGAATAAATCTTTAGTGTTAAAGGTTTTTTAATTCTCTGTAAAAGAAAGATTATATTTGGAATGTAAACATTTGTTTTTTAATTGAAACTAAGTTCAGCAAGCGTTTGATACAGGGTAAAATTGTCCAAGAAGGCAAACACTTCTGGTTTTATTATGTCAGTTAAATCTTAAAATTGTTACACCAGCTTTTTCCGCAAATTCTTAACATACAGTGAGATTTTGTTTGTGTAACAGATTAAACTACAAAATTTGATGAAATTAAATATTGTGAAAACACATGTAAATGATGGATAGTTAAAGATTTTAGTTTATTACAGTTTTTAAAACATTTTGGAAATTTTCAATTTTTAAATAGATTTAAATGGTACGTCCATATATGCAAGGCTTAGAGAAGAATGGTGTATATTCTTGTATGGTGTTTTATTTCAGCTATGAAAAAAGGTTATACTGAGATGATGTTGCAAAGTGAAGCTGACAGTTTGTGTTCAGGGTACAGCAGTTCATACTTGTCGAGATCAGTGAACATTTGGGAACATGTAACTTGCATAATATTTCTATGTTGACATCTTGTAATCAACATAATTAATTCTGTTTGAAAACTTTATTTATTGTTGATATTACTAGAATTTTCTAAATAAAAACTATGTTTCTCTTGGGCATTGTTTGAAATATATTAAACACGTAACACTAAATGTACAGTAAGATAAGAATTAGTCTGTCATTCAGTAAATATTGAACGCTAAATTTAGACATTATGGAGAAGCATGTTTTAAATATATCCCTTTGGCATTCCATTACCTTATTAAAATGTTTACCAATTTGTTTTAAAACTAGCTATATGGTGTAAGACGACATTATTGTTTATTACATGACATTTTTGATTTGCCATCATTGAAATTATTGTGTCTGTTTCAGTTTATCTCTGATAAACTGACTGTGGTTTATAATACTTGGCATCATACAAATGTACAAGATTATAAGAAATGTAATGATACAAGAGTGTGCAGATTTTCTGTTCAGCATTTCTTCAATATTCTCTGTTCAAAATTTTCATCAGATTTCCTTATAAGATTTTTGACAGTAGTATACAAATACTAACTATTTAATTAGAGCTATTAAAAAATTTTCGATCAAAATTAAAGTATGTTCATAAATATTGAGCAAGATGAAACATATACTATCACCCCATATTAAAATGAGAAATGCTATTTATTGTAAACTTTAGAAACATTCATGCTAGATACAGAGAGTAGAATGATTTTTTTTTTCTAGTAATCATATATGTAGTTTTTGATGCATTGTGAATCTGTACATCATAGAGGTGTATATTTCCTGTTTTGTATAAAATCTGTGATAACAATACATGTACTATGAAGAAAGTGGAGACAGTTAAATTCGGTTTTATGTTCAGTATCAAATCGGAGTAGATACTGACTGTGTATTTGCCAGTAAAACTTTTGTTCGGAGAGACGAGATATACTTGTAGTTTTTGTAAGTGCAATTGATGTGCCATGATATGTATGTGGATTGTAGATTCTGTGTAAGATATCCCATTTTTCTGTCTTTTAATGATCTTGTGTTTAATGTATCTTGACATAGCACATTACCAGTAACTGAAAAAACATTTTAAATAATGATGTTGATAGTTTGAAACTTTTTTCATTTTTTAGATGAGGTTAGAGTTTAAAATGGAATTTGATTTGTTGCATGAGCATCTGTAGAATAGGTAGAGATGGGTATTACGCAAAGTTCTGCACAGTAATATCTATCACATATTCTATGACAGTATCAATTTAAAATTAGGACATTTTACCCTGATTAATATTCTTGGTCAAAGTGCAATATGTAAAATACATCAATAAGGACACCATTCAGATTCTTAATTGTGGTCATAGCAAACACAATATAAAAAGAAATCATATAAAAGCTGTAAGCAATATGGAAGTTGTTTGCTCATAGAAGTGGACAATTTGTTACTGCCTTTTACGCATGTTGATCAGTACGGCTAGCATAAATATGCATGGTTTATCAGAATATCATTAATATTGTTATAAACGGTTCACATTATTTCTCCATGTTGTACAAGATTCCAAGTGCAATAAGCATGTCTTTGTGATACATTTATCATCCCACATTATTGATCTTGTAGAAACATTAAAAACCATATTAGAAATTTGAGAACATGAAAAAACAAAGGATCAAAGGAAAATGTGTGAATAATTTGACAAATGAAATTATTTTTGAAAATACTGACACCCATGTAGAATTAAGGAGGTAATGTCAGAATCATGATGTTGAAAGGTTAGAATTCTAGATGTAGATTAGATGAAATGCTTTGATTCAAGGAATTGATCTTAATTTTTTGAACAATGTTATTAATATGCCTCCACAATTTTTTTTCCCTAATAACCATATCCCAGTTTTTACTTTTTACAAATATTCAGTAAAATACATACATACATATATATATTTATACACACGTTTATTTTAAAACAAGTTTGTTTGCTTGAAATGAATATGGATAGTGATTTAAGTAGGTGCTTTCCAAATTCCCTTAGTGCTATTTATAGTTATATTATATTCTTTACTAATAAGGAGATAGTTTTCATCCACCCACCCTAATATAATTGTAGTTCGCCTAGAAGTGGACAGTAGCTCATGCTATGTCCCAAGATGTCTGGTCAGAAAGTTTGGATTAAACCCTGTTAAATATAAAATACAAATGTAATATGAATCGCACTTACCCTGTAGGTGCATCCTATGAATAAACCATGGACTGCATACTTCAGATGCCGGTTTAAATGTGTTCCACATGAATGACATGGTTTGTTTGTATTAACTCAATTTTAAACAGAGTTACAAGTCCTTACAGTACACTACTCATCTGAAAAGCATACCAGACTGACTACTGATCAGTGAAAGTGTACAAAAGTGTCCTTGTGTAATCTTAGATTTCTCCATTTGTAATTGTGTTATTACTTTTTTTTTAGGTTTGCTTTTACTACTATGATGGCCTGAGAAATATTCAATGATATATTTATCATTCCTTTATTATTGACTGTCTTGACTATACAATTGATGATCTCGGATATTTGAGTAGCCTCATGAAGTAATCTAGTATTTCATTATTGTGTTTAGTATTTTCATGCCTTAAGAATGATGAATATACATGTTTTTGTCAATGTGTGTTTCACAAACACATCTAATTAAGTTTGTTTTAATGCAGATAATTGATGTAGTAAATTCTCAATCTATTTTTACTTTAGAATTAAGTCTTTTTAAAGAATAGATTATGGTAAACTGTATCAGAAATTCATATGAAATAATTGTTTATATATTACAAATGCAGTATGAGAAATGGAAAATCATACTGATACACATATTTCAATAATTCAGTAAGAAAATTGGACCTCTGTATTAAAAAGAATTCATTGATTGAAAAAAAAAAACACTTACAAGTGATGTTCATAATTTCATTTTTAATAGCAATTTACATGGTGAGATCTGAGTAGGTGATAGATACTCAAACAATTCTGAGATTTCACTTAAAATTGAATGCAAGTTTGTGTTTGTAAAGGAAATATTATTGATATGAAGATGAAATAGGTGACAAACTGTAGTATACATAATTATGTCTAAAACTATGAAAAATTATTTTCCTGTTAAGTGTCTTTGATATTATAATTACACATTGCCATTGGTTTTGAAATAAAGTTTGTTGTTCATTGTACAGTGTCAATAAATTGTTCTCAGTATGTTTGCTTCCAGTTTTCTGTTCAGTAGTCATCCAATGTGACATACAGATGGTGGGCATACGAAAATCGTTTCACTAAAATAGTGGCCTCAGAATTGTGTACTTATAGCAGGTTACAAACCAGCGTATAGCATGATATGAAACCTAAGGCGTTAATGTTCTGTCCGAAATTAAGAGATGTGGCATTTACCAAGTGGAAATTTAAAGTCATATTGAGTGGAGTGTAACATAGTGTGAATCATATTGAGTCAGTGTATCATAGTGGGAATCATATTGAGTGGAATGTATCATAGTGTGAATCATATTGAGTGGAATGTATCATAGTGTAAATTATATCAATTTAAATGCATCATAGTGTGAATCATGTAAAGTGGAATGTATCATTGTGTGAATCATATTGAGCAGAATGTATCGCCATGTGAATTATTTTGAGTGGAATGTATCATAGTGGGATTCATATTCTGGTGTGCCATATCAATGTTTATATATTGTGGTGTAAATCATCATGAGGAATGATACGTCATGAGAATCATATTGGATTAAATGTATCATGGTGTGATTCATAATACTAAGCAGTTTAATGAGAATTATATCAACTGGAATGTATCATGGTGTCAATGGCACCGAGTTTGATGTATTATAGTCTGAAACATACCAAATGGAATGTATCATGGACTGAGTCATATTAAGGGGAATATACCATGGTCTGAATCATACTAAAGGGAATGTATCATGGTCTGAATAATATCGAGTGTAATGTATCTTGGTCTTAATCATATCGAATGGAACATATCATAGCACTGGGAATGTGCCACGGTATATGGTTCCAAATCTAGCAATGCCTTCCAGTGCACTCCAACTTAACAGGAAGTACAGCTCAGAGAACATCGTGGTGTGAATCACATCATGAGGAGGAGTGTATTGTAGTGTGAATCACATCCTGAGAAGTGTATCGTGATAAGAATCAATTCATGAGGTGTGTATCTTGATTCTGAATCAAGTCATGAGGAGTGTATTGAGGTGTGAATCAAATCATGAGGATTGTATCATGTTGTGAATCAAATCATACGGAGTGTATCGTGGTGTGAATCAAATCATGATGAGTGCATCACAGTGTGAATCAAATCTTGAAGAGTGTATCGTGGTGTGAATCAAATCATGAGGAGTGTATGGTGGTGTGAATCAAATCATGAGAAATGTATCGTGGTGTGAATCACATCCTGAGAAGTGTATCTTGATTCTGAATCAAATCATGAGGATTGTATCATGATTCTGAATCAAATCATGAGGATTGTATCATGTGAATCAAATCATACGGAGTGTATGGTGGTGTGAATCAAATCATGAGAAATGTATCGTGGTGTGAATCACATCCTGAGAAGTGTATCTTGATTCTGAATCAAATCATGAGGATTGTATCGTGATTAGGAATCAAATCATGAGGATTGTATCATGTTGTGAATCAAATCATACGGAGTGTATTGTGGTATGAATCAAATCATGAGAAGTGTATCGTGGTATGAATCACATCATGAGGATTGTATCGTGGTATGAATCAAATCATGAGGAGTGTATCGTGGCGTGAATCACATCATGAGGAGTGTATCGTGGTATGAATCAAATCATGAGAAGTGTATCGTGGTATGAATCACATCATGAGGAGTGTATCGAGGTATGAATCACATCATGAGGAGTGTATCGTGGTGTGAATCAAATCATGAGAAGTGTATCGTGGCGTGAATCACATTATGAGAAGTGTATCGTGGTATGAATCAAATCATGAGGAGTGTATCGTGGTGTGAATCAAATCATGAGAAGTGTATCGTGGTATGAATCACATCATGAGGAGTGTATCGTGGTATGAATCACATTATGAGGAGTGTATCGTGGTGTGAATCAAATCATGAGAAGTGTATCGTGGCGTGAATCACATTATGAGAAGTGTATCGTGGTATGAATCAAATCATGAGGAGTGTATCGTGGTGTGAATCACATCGTGAGAAGTGTATCGTGGTATGAATTACATCATGAGAAGTGTATCGAGGTGTGAATCAAATCATGAGGAGTGTATCGTGGTATGAATCAAATCATGAGGAGTGTATCGTGGTGTGAATCAAATCATGAGGATTGTATCGTGGTATGAATCAAATCATGAGAAATGTATCGTGATGTGAATCAATTCATTAAGTATGTATCTTGATTCTGAATCACATCATGAGAAATGTATCGAGGTGTGAATCAAATCATGAGGAGTGTATCGTGGTGTGAATCACATCATGAAGAGTGTATCACGGGGCGAATCAAATCATGGGGTGTGTTTCGTGATGTGATTCATACCGGGAATGTGTCACGGTATATAGTTCCTAATCTAGCAATGCCTTCTCAGACACTCCAACTTAATAGGAAGTAGAGCTCAGACTTAATCTCAAAGAGAACATTGGTTCCCAAGGGTGACCATTCCAGTCATCAGCCACTCAGCATACGGACATATCGATAAAGTGGTCATTGCCTGGAAATCCGCTACACAATTTTGAAGTAGGTCACAGTGTATTTCATGAGACTTGTGGTTCTTTGTCTATTCATTTATTGCGTTCAAACGTACGCGTTCAATCAACGAATAATCAATATCATGTAGGGTTTGATTTTAAATTCTAAAACAGATTGAAATGTTTACAAGTTTCAATATTGCATACTAACAATAATCTAATTATCATTTTTACATATGAAATTAACTTTAGAAAACTGTGGCCTTCAGTCCTATTCATGCATACTATCTTATTTATGGTTCCATTGTTTAGGATTACAATTGCTGTCCATTGATGTCACCAGCAGAAAGAAAAGGTGAACCGTGGGTTAGCGGCGCAGTCGGAGAGTTGATGAACGAGCAATTTGTACGGCCGCCCAGTCATGCGTTTTGCATTGAAGTCAAATAAATAACTCTGTTGTAAACATGTGGAAGTGAAGTGTAATGAATAATGGCTATACCAATTAGTATTGAGTATTATGTATACACGTATATGTGATAAAAATATCACGATCAAATTAGCAGATTTAAATTGTGCTTTTAATATAAAACTGGCTGTTTATTTGACGTGACTTTTATAATCATATTGTAAGCTGATTAATATCGTAATCGTTATATATAAAACTTCTGAAAGCAGAATCATAATAGTACGAAAGCCGATTGAACTCATTTTAAGTGATGGGAAAATATTGTTTTTCGGCATTACGAGAAATTTTCTCATAATAACGAGAAAAAAAGTCGTAATAACGAGAAATTTTCTAGCAATAACGAGTAATTTTCTCGTAATAACGAGAAACTTTTCTCGTGATAACGAGGGAAAAAAGTAGTAATAACGAGAATTTTTTGTAATAACGAGAAATGTTTTCGTAATAACGAGAATCATATAATGATTTGTCGTAATTAATAGGAAAAAGAGGTAATAACGAGAAAAGAAAGTCGTAACAACGAGAAAAAAAATTACAGAGATTACAGGGAAAAAGAACTTTGTTGTATCAAAGCTGATTAGGCTCAATTAAAATGATAGTAGTGGAAAAACTAGAGTTCTGATACAGATACCTTAACATGGAAGTCTCCAAGTAGCCTCCACAGAGTGAGGTTAACGATAATGTCCTCCCTAGCCCCGTTACCTGATTACATGACCTCTCTACTGACCCCATGACCTCTCACGTGACTCCTTGACCCTGTCACTTGACCCCATGATCTCTTCATGACCCCAGTGTAACGTATTAAAACAAGGAGGATGGTATCTATGACCATATCTATGACCAGTAAAGCTTATTCTCTAATCGCTGAAGCATGTCTTCAAATCGCTGAAGCATATCCTCCCTTCAAGTTACTCATTCTCTTCTTCCTCCTAATGCCTTCCTCTCTTCCTTCTCCTCCGGAATATCCTCCTCCTCCTCATGAATCTCTATTCCTAATCGTCAATGCTCAATGATATGCAATATGCACTTCGATATGCAGTAATGCACTCTGATGTGCAAGAAATGCACTTTAATGTACAGCAAATGCATTTTGAAGAGCATTTAATGCATATCAAAGTGCAAATTTGCACGTCAAAAATACTGACATGTAGGAAAAAAGAATTTAGGAGGAGGAGGAAAAAGAAAATACTGAAGCGAGAGTTACACGAGGAGGAGGATACGCTTCAGTGATTTAAGAACACGCTACAGCGATTAGAGGATACGCTTTACTGGTCATTGATACGATCATAGATACCTTCCCTTTTGTTTTGATACGGTACACAGTACCATTTGTTTAACTTTCTTATTTTGAACTCAATGACCCAAAACGAACCCGGACTGGACTCTCAACTTTGTTTTTATATATTACAAGATATTCTACAAAATATTTTTTCTATTTTACATCCAATGACCTAAATGACAACCCGCACCCACATCCCAGACTGGACTCTACTCGTCGAGACTTTTGTTTTGATATATTACAAGATACCCTCTTAATAATAAACTTTTTTTTATTTTGCACTCAAAGACCCCGAACTGGCGTCATGGAGTAGGTTATGGGGTCAAGTATCGAGGTCGAGGGGTCACGTGAGAGGTCATGGGATCAGTAGAAAGGCCATGGGGTAAGGTGGGGGGTCAACCATGACGTCATCGAGAGTCTAACTCTGTGAAGGCTAATAGGAAGCTCACATGATAAGGTATCTGTGCTGCTTTTTCCACTACCAGTGAGTATGGGGAAAGTATTTTCTCGTACTTAAAGAAATATCTCCCAATATTACTACAAACTTTCTCCTTATTACGACTTTTTTCATCTTTATTACGAGAAATATCTCTCATTATTATTACATCTTTCTCGTTATTACTTTTGTTCTTGTTACTGCGATTTTTTCTCGTTTTTACGAGGAATGCTTCTCGTTTTTACGAGAAGATTTCTCGTTATTTGGAAAAATACTTTTCCCACTACCACTGAAAGTGGGCCCAATTGGCTTTCATGTGATACAATTGCACAATGACCGAGATATTGAGGATTTCCTAAAGCCTCAGATACCGAGAAAAAATGTGCATCTCCTTTTGTCAGGCCTTTCTGGGTCTATTGATAACTGTGCACCTCATGAAATTTTTATCAAATACTGAACAAAAACACCAAAAAATTTGCAAAATTCAAACAAACTTTATTTGCGGATATTGTTCGATCAAACAAATGATGGATGTTCCAACACTTTGTAGATAAATTTTCATTGTAATTTTATTTTACAAAAGCACACAAACATCTACATAAAAAAGATTACAAAATTCATGATTTCTTCGCATAGTCTCAACGTAGAAAAAGGGTCTCTACAACAATGAGGCTAGGGCCAGTGAAATATGTTTAATGCTAATGAAGTAGAGGACGAATTTCATTTCATATTAGTATGTTCTATATTTAGAGGTATATATATTAAGAATCAGTATGCACGTTATCCAAGTGTTTTTAAATTAGCACAATTGTTCAATACTGATAACAATTAACAATAATAATAATTAGCGACTAAGATTCGTGCCTACTGATTCTGTACTTCATTAGTTATCATCAGCCTTACACCAGAGACATATGTCTTGCCTTGCACTCTGTAAGTTTTATCAATGAAAATCGTAACATATCTTATAAACTGATTATGTCTTTATATGTATTGTTTATATGTATCTATATTTGTAAGTATGGTATTATCAGTATGAGTCGTATACATATGGCTCAATTTAATATAGAATTTTAATTTGTAATCTTGAGACAAACGCCCGCGCGCACACACACACACACACACACAGAGAGAGAGAGAGAGAGAGAGAGAGAGAGAGAGAGAGAGAGATGAATATACAAGCACTAATTAATAAACGAAGTGAAACCAAAAAAAACCGTTAATAATTTTAAAAGAAGATGAATTAAAAAAGATATTGGAACTACATATTTACATGTCCATAGTGTTACTACGAGCAATAGATATAAAATTTTCTTATTGTATTAACAACACGTAAATATGTACTCCGATTTTTTTTCACTTTGGTTTTTTTTTTTTTTGTTGTGTGTTTATTGGTGTGTGTGTGTGTGTGTGTGTGTGTGTGTGTGTGTGTGTGTGTGTAGGTGTGTGTGTCTGTGTAAATAATGTGTTCCGAAGAAGGAGCAGTTCGCCTCGAAAAAAATTTGACTTGCTTTGTTTTTCGGTGATCATATATATCTGAATAGCGAACGTTGTTGTTTTTTTTTCTTTGTGAAATATATATATATATATATATATATATATATATATATATATATATATATATATATATATATATATATATATATATATATATTTATCTACACGCACAATGTCTATAAGCACAAAGAAAAAGTGTATAAAAACAACGCCGTGAAAGTGATATGAAAGAGATGGGGTTCCGTTTACATATACCTTCCTATGACATTACTGACATTATGTATACAGTTAACTTGATTGGCATACAGTGTTTTGACATGAACACACAATATAATTACACAATTAGTAGAGGAATGAATACCCGCCATCTCGTACTTTTATCTTTATCTTGGTGATCCGATATGCACGGTATCTCAACACGAAGAGTTTTTAATCAGTAAATCTCCTGTATTTATTCCCTAGGTAATCTATTTATGTTTGTGGGGCGGGTGAACTATAATCCAATACACAAGGTGACAGATTATCTCTGATCACTCAAATCCTAGATGTCACTTTTACGAAATCATTCTCAGTGTGATAAGCAAGTCAATAGGCCTTAATGTAAATGATACGTATTCCCTAGTGGAGCATAATGATGGCAGTACAATAACATAACAAAGACATTTACCACTGCCAGTGTACATGTGGTGACCACCTTTACTCTAACACTCTACTGCCCTCCGCGCACTACAAGCTGACCCTAATTACCGCCGCCATCTTATCCATCGAAGCATTTAATATTAACAAAAGACCATTTTTGATTTTATGTGATGTAAGCGGCAATGTCGGACTAATAAAGTTTTGCTGTCCAGATTTATATCATATTCTTGTGATGTCACAATTCAAGGATTAACCTCATAATGAGAATGCCAGCTAAAAGTAGATCTAGCTCGTCCGATATTAGATCCTCTGCATCATTTGAAATAAAAAAGATCTATTCATCCTACTCACCGAACATTAATAACTCTGTCACTAAGGTCACAGATACAATAAATCAGTCTAAATCTAAAATCTTTGACCGACTAACATTGCACAGTGAGCATTGGCGGATTAAGAGAGTGGAGAGGGTTGCAACCGTCCCCCTCCCCCTATTTGGCTAGATAACTGTACAAAAAGGTCATTTTCGACCATTTTTAGTGCTGCAATCCCCCCTTTTCCAGACTGATAATGCAAAACATTGGTCATGGGAGACTGCAACCCCCTTCCCCCTTTTCAAAATTTCTAAATCCGCCTATGGTGAGAATGTATATGATTTTAACAGAAAATATTATATTGTGTATTTCCTATTTTTCACATTAATCCCCTCTTCGTGATTTCTTATTTGTGTTGATAAAGTGTCTATGATTAGAGATGCGAGTGATCCTGGGGCGTTTGTTAGTATTGCTGCCTATTGCCTAGAGGGACTAAGGGATTATTAAGATCGCAGTTGTGTTTTCTCTGAAAATGAGGATATGTTCGTATTTTCGTCAAACCGATTCTTCGGTACCAATCTGAAAACATCGATAACGGAAACAGTCGAGTAGTTACGATTGATTGTGAACATTACTGCCGCGAGTACCTGATGTTGAGAATTGCCTTGTATGGATGTTGCTGGTAAGTTTTCTTTATTTAAACAAAATATGTTTGAAAAAACACAGTCAGGCGAGGATACAGAAGTTTGAGATGATGGTCTACAATAGACAAATACTTTTAAAAATCATATTGCGAGATAGCAAATCATTTATTTTTCGGTAAAAATGAGCTTTAAAAAAGAAGAAAGAAAAAAGAAAAAAGAAAAAAATGAAAGAAAATAAACTTTACTAAATTTTTAATGAGTTCTGAACCTCAGTTTATCCATGTAGATTCATGCATGAAAATAGTTGAATATGTATTCACATGCATGCTTGAAGCTCAATATAGGGCATGCTTTTCCATATGCTCCGTAGCAAGCGTATTTGCTATATATCTGTAAAGAACGTTCACATGGCATGTTTGCAGATCTGCTTATGACATATTTTTGCCGATTTACACATGTTGAATAGATATATGTATCGGTTATTTTAAAAACATTTAACATTTTTGTCCCGATTTTATATTTTAAACAAGAACTTAAAAACAAACACGGTTATTAAGATGGGTAATGTGCCCAGATATAGCAACCTAAATCAAGATACAGTATCAAAATAAAATGCATCTAACTGCATTGTACATCAAATTATAATTAAAACACTATTCACAAATTTTTGGCAACTTGGCCTTTTTCAAGTGAAATACACAAAGTCAACTTCTAAACTATTTGAAATGCATGCTAACATTACAAATCATACTTCACTTGAAAAAGCCAAGGTTGCCGAAAATGTGTACAAAGAGTGTTTTTATTTATTATACAACGACTTCACTGTAGAAGATTGTACTTGATTTATATAATTTCAGTTACTGAATATACATTGTAGTCATGAATAGAGATGCCCGTTATGTCATATCTTTTTAATGGTTTATAATGTGCACATTTTGAAATCTCGTTTTGCGAATAAAAAAGGGTGGGCACAGTGTTATTTTATACTTGCCAGTCTTTTTTATTAAGGGGTTGGGGAACATAGGTTTTAGAAAACAGAGAACATTGTAATATCATAACATTATTTTTTTAATCAAAGGTACAGGTGACTTTGTAAACATGGTTTGATGGGTTGATATTTTTATTTTAATTTTGATTTGGAGGGGAAGCAGAGAATGAATGAAAGGAAAGGGGCGGTGACCATGAATGTTCCGCAGCAAAGGAAATGATTTCTTTTTCTCAGACTGGTTCCTTTTTCAATGATATGGATTTTAAGAGAGATAAACCTTTAAATGTATTCTTCAGATATCCATTGTGGACGTTTCATTTATCGGGAAACATTGTCAAAATAATAAGTAATATCTGGATTTAAAGAATTTTATGAATGAATATATGTATGAATGTAATATATGGATTATTTTTGTGTACTATTGTTTGTTAAAATGTTTTTTCACTAATTTTACAAGTATTTGAAATTGGTTTTTTTCTAGACACTAGAAAAGCTTTCCCATTTCCTTCATGGCTATAATAAATAATCTCTGTCAGAAGGATTAGAGGAATTCCAAATAAAACCAAAACTTCAAAATACATGTTTTAATTATCGAAAAAAGTATTTGTCTTTCACGTGAATTGAAAAATACTACAAGACTGTGTATTGAAGGAAACTTAATGATAGCATTTCTTATCAATTTGAACTAATTGCCGTAAATACATAACATACTGTAACATGGAAATTTTCAAGTGAGGTAATTTTCGCGTTTAACTGTTTTTTTTTTTTTTTTTGAGATTAGCACTTCATATAGAAAGATACGACATAGCCAAGTTAACCGAATATAATGTTTTTATAATAGGGGGTGACAATTTGATACAGACAGAACTCGTTATTCTAATGCAGTCAGGATGATTTTTTCACATCGAAATGTGATATAGTTACAGTTTTACTTACATTCAGCAAGACCAGAATGTTTGATCTTAGAAAATATTCAAGGATCAAATTTAAAATCCACTTATGGTTTTATATATGAAACTATCGACTTTGATAATGCATTTATCATTTACTTGTTTTGAAGTATTACTACCTTTTCACTTCATACGCCATATCTCGAATATGGTATATGACTTTACCCTAATACGGTATAATAATACAATAAAAGAATAATCTATGACATATTCAGATTTCCACATTGCTCTTGATATTTATTTATCAGATTCAAAATAACATTGAATACATATCTGTAATTCTATAAACATATTTTAGATATGAATGAAAAGCTAATGTAAATTAAGCAGTAACAAACTTACAGTGTGAAACAGGGGAGGAGAGAGGCGATCTCGGCCCATTCCTCCTGTTTATTGAAATTCTATCATCATACTAAATACAGCTTGTTACAAATTGTCGCCTTTTATTTCGTCGGTCCTTGAGTATAAAAAAGTATTGGATTCACCACTGTTCACACTGCATCAATAGCAGATAATACGCATGTATATATACATGATTTCGATTACTTTGACATCACCCTTCCGTTGTTAATCTTATTGACACAGTTCAATCATGCATACTTCCATTCCGTTATAACAAGATGTCAGTTTCAAGTGAACGTAATCATTATTGATTGCAATAAGACGTAACTATAACACCTGTTTTATCTATATTCAGTGGATATTTTTGTTCGATTTATGTTTTGGGGTTCGGAGACATCGAATAATTGATTTATCAATGGAATTTATAGTTCAATATTCTTGATGTCGGATTTATGGTAAGTTACAGCAAAACTGAAAATAAGGGGAAATTGACAATACGGTAGTTTCCCTTTTTTCTAGCTAAATATATTTTGAGATGACATGACACAATTTGAAAGAAGTGTCGTAATTCTGGATAGTTTTGGGGGAAATCCCAACAAATATTTACTACGGAATGCGGACCACTGGCTGTGACAGCAAATACATTACGTAATGGTAGATTAAACACATAATTTGTAATA
Organism: Pteria penguin; assembly: GCA_035048485.1. Classification (NCBI taxonomy): domain Eukaryota; kingdom Metazoa; phylum Mollusca; class Bivalvia; order Pterioida; family Pteriidae; genus Pteria; species Pteria penguin. The sequence continues at coordinate 35,229,540 of CM068588.1, read as the reverse complement.
TTGAAATTCTGGTGATTCAATATAGATCTCAATTGCTTTGAATATTAAATGACATCGAAATATAAAGCCGTTACTGCTTCGATGTGGCACAGAACAATCATTCATCAACTGTTATTAAAATGTTTTCCTTTATTAGTAAAGGAGCAACAACATGATTTTAGAAGGGGGGGGGGGGGGGAGAAGAAGACTTTGACAAAAAAAATTACTAATTATAAGAAAAGTAAAAAATTAATCTGGACAGGGAGTCAGTGAAAATAGAAGTGTAGTACATATGGTAGCGTCCAGAAGGGCTGCGAGAAGTGTAGTACATATGGTAGTGTCCTGAAGGGCTGCGAGAAGTTTTGGGTATATATACATGTATGTATATCAGCTGTGTTTGGTTGCGGCCCAAGGCCTCAAACCCCTCCCTCCGCTCACACGCGAAATTTTATGGATAAGTGGCGAAATAAATAGTCCGGCTATGAATATGAATATCAGCGAAAAAAAAAATCCGGGTCTGAAAATAGGCAAAGCAATTTTCCGGCTCACAAAAGTCTTCCTGCCTCCGCCCATAAAAGTCAAACGGTTACACTCTAAGTAGGGATTGACGGGTAGAGGATTTTATGTATATATGGAAGAATTAACTTTGACTACATGTTTGACTACAAATTTTGTTCACCTTGACTACATGTTTGACTACATTGTGTCTTCATGTTTTCCTTAACCAGTAACTTGTACTGAAGAGTTGTTTTCAAATTAAGTTCAGTTGGGCTTATGCCATTGTTGTCTTTCATGAAAACCAAGTGGGGATAAGAAGACATACCATGTTATCTTACGATCTGTTAGATCTTTATTTACAGAGAATGTTAATCATCTCTCTTTACCAGTAAGAATTCAGACATTGCTTGTTCTTGGATACATTCGCATTTTATTGTAGTTTTGTGATACAACGGAGGGTTACTTTGACTATCTTTGTTCTTTAAGAATCAAGGCAGGATTATTACAGCATCATATCTTTTTCTTATGTGATTCCGCAGTAATGATCGGTTAGAAAGTAGGTCAATTCGTCAGCTGTTTGAACAAATTTCAAGCCGACCCTTACCATATTTAATGGTCTCTCATCTCAAATACGTTGTTATAAGCAACGCTTATGACAGTTTGTTGTTACTCATACATGATGGATTTTAATGAAGGTTGTGTAAAATTCGAAGGACATTGTTGGATTGATTGATAAAAGAGAAATTTCATTTGATACAGTCTTTAGACTATCCCAGATATGGTTGTCCTTACATTTTAGCCAAAGCTACAACACTAAATTTTATTAATTTTATCCAGAAATTCGTTGCGATGGTCATCAGCATATGTTAGGCAAAATGTGAACCTAAAGGGACCATATAAAGCCCCATTCGGGGAAAAATAGCCAGTAAATTATCACGTGGGACAGCTGTTTTATGGTGTCAACAGCTTGCCTAGACAGAGTGGGTGTCAAGATTACAACCCGATGCTATAAATATCTCAAATTAACCATACCTAACGCTTACAGTATCACTATATAGAGCCACCATAAGATTACGGAAGTAATCCCAAGTGGGACAATAAACACAAACTAAAATCAAATAAACACAAACATTCAGACAAAGACGTATTACCAAAATAGTAAAATTCATATATATTAGGGAAACACGATGCCGAAGACGGCAGAAAAGTTTGAAAAAGTCTAGGATCATGGTCCCTTTACCACATTTTTGGTACCAATGGAAAAAAATTAAATTACAGGAAATACGCACCTAAATATCAAAGCCATTGCCATTTGAAAGCTATGGCCAGTGTTGAAATACTTAAAAAAACATGTTACAGGTTAAGGCCGAGCAATTGTCAAAGATTTCGAAACTCAATGAAAGATGTAATCACAAGAATATATCCATGAACTATCAGTCTGAGAACTGTACATGAGCGAGCCTCGCTGAGTATACTCCAAGTATTATATAAGATTACCATCATAACTCAGGTTTATGTAGAGATATCCTTTCATAGGTCACCGAAACTGGAGATGCCTGTAGTTTGTTGTCTTGAAAAAATGATCTGAACTGAAATACATGTTATTTGTTTACACGTAATGAATGCCAAAAACAGTTGTAAAATATCAGTTTTCGATCACAATACTCATAAACTGTCGCTAATCACACACCTTACAGTCCGGGCATGTCACTGATGATTTACCTACCAGCATATTATGCATACATCAAAGATGAAAAATTATGATGGATATGTAGGATATGTAAATCAACTATCAAATGAAAGAAATGCACTACATCAAAAGAAAATACCTGAAATTATTTGTTATCCCAGTAATGGCATATGCGTAATTTGTAATCATACAAAATGTGAACTTGCGCAGATGATTTGCACTTTCATTCGGTATTTTAACAGTGTCTCGGTAAAGTGTATGTGAAAGTCTTTTGGATTATTGAAGTTGTTGAACGGTGACTCTTCAACATTCCATAGATGAGATAGTACAAAGATAAAATAATCCGCAAGTCCGAAAGTCCTAAAACTAAAACCCTGTAAAATGCCAAGCGTATTTTTGACCCGACTGTGGAAGAACTCTTTTGTGATTGTCGTATCCTGTGCCGTGATTAATCACAGGTTGTCAAATCTTGTGCCGTGATTAATCACAGACTATCGTATATTGTGTCGTGATTAATCACAGACCGTGGTATCTTGTGCCGTGATTAATCAAAGATTGTTGTATATTCTACCCTGATTAATCACAGATTGCCGTATCTTATGCCGTCATTAATCACAGATCATGGTATCGTGTGCCTTGATTGTCGTATGTTGTGCATTGATTAATCACAGTTTTCATATCAGATGCCTTGATTCATCACAGATTGTCCGATCTTATGCCTTGGTAAACCATAGATTGATTAATCACAGATTGTACAGATTGTGGTATCTTGTGCCTTGATTAATCACAGATTGTACAGATTGTGGTATCTTGTGCCTAGATTAATCACATAGTTTCGTTCCTTGTGCCACGATTAATCACAGATTGTCGTATCTTGTGCCGTGATTAATCCCAGATTGTCGTATGCTGTGCAGTGATTAATACATGTAACAGATTTTCGCATCTTATCCCTTGATTCATTACCGATTGTCGTATCCTGTGCCTTGATTAATCATCGATTGTCGTGTCTTATGCCTTGATTTATCACAGATTGTCATATATTATGTCTTGATTAACCATAGATGGTCGTAACTTGTGCCTTGATTAATCACATATTGTGGTATCTTGTGCCTTGATCAATCACAGATTGTACAGATTGTGGTATCTTGTGCCTTGATTCATCACAGATTGTCGTATCTTGTGCCACGATTATTTACAGATTGTCGTATTTTGTGCCGTCATAATTCACAGATTGTGGTATATTGTGTTTTGATAAATCACAGATTGTCTTATCTAGTGCCTTGATCTTCAAAACATCCCTAGAGTCCCTGAACTCTCCTTCATTTTAATCTACTATTGTGTAATCACATGTACATTAAAACATAACCCGGCTACTGAATTCTTCCATTGGAATTTAATGCAACTGAGTTTTACTCCGATGAAATACGAAAAATAAGAATCATAAAGATGTTTTCTTATTAAAATCACGATGTCAGAGAACGTACCTTTGTAAGGTGACGGCCATTTGATTCTGAGGGGAAAGGGGGGAGGGGTGTGGCAAATTTGGTTGATTATTTATTTTCAGATCTTTGAAGGATAGAATATTTATTTCCTTGACTTTTTACCGCCAATAAATACTTGTTAGAAATGTATTGTAGTATATGCCATTAACAAAACACATGCTAATATAAAGTAAACTCAACAAATTGTATGCAAACTGGTCTTTATACTACTATTTTCTATAGTGAAGTATATAGCCTCTCCCAGTCTCTGATATCCAGGGGGAGGGGGGGAGGGGGAGAATTTCCATTTATTACTATAGAAGGATGTGTGAGGAAATATTGATGTTTTGGCTTCGTGTCCAAATGATAACATTTTATTCGTTTCTTACTTACTTTAAACTATGTAATTTTAATGCAAAAAAGCAATTCATAAATATTTTTGATATATTGATTTTTCACATTTTTAACCTTGTCTTAACTACATTTAGATTGAATTTGAGAAAAATTGGTAGATATTAAGTAAAGATGTTCCTGTACAATTTTACATCTTTTAAAAATTTTAAAGAGATTAAAGATTTATGGCCATCTACAAGCATTGTTCAATATCATTGTGAAATGTTCACTATGACTCAATTGAATAATATACATTTAGGCCCACTTGGGATTCTTTTCACCTTTGTTATTACATATGTTAAGTGAATATATACGTTTTTGTTGGTTTTACTTTTGTTCTCATTTAAGCATTATGTTTGTTTTTATTTTACATTTGAATAAGTGTCTTAAAATCATTTGACGTATGTTCTGCTGCAATGATTTGAATGAGACTTTAAAGGAATGAAACACTGTCAACAAATATGGCCACCATAAATTTTGAAATGCATATGATTTAATTTCAACATCGACTTTGCATGTATGTGCTCTGGTGGCAGATGAGGCGAATTCAATTAAGACCCCTTTGGCCACTCATTTCAACATTAACATATTGGTGAGCATAGCATATTAGTGAAGGGCGGACAGCACAAGGGGGAGTCAGGGAAAAGGATTGGAAATTCGCTACAAGGGGACAAGAATGACACATCTCGAACAAGACCCTGAAGAGAAAATCTCTCAGAAAGCAGATGATAGAGCCTTTGTCCTCTGTCTGCCCCTCAAAATGGACATGCATATATATTTTTAAAAAGCAACAAATCTTTCGAACATATTGAATAGCTCGATTTGCCTAATGCTATAAATTCCGCTGAAATGTGAGTTATACAGTTAAACTACTACACATTATAATATAAGTCAGCAAACTGGCGAGCGAAGGGAGCCGGGAAAAATCAACGTGTTTTCTATATAGAACATTCAGCTTTATATTTTATATTTGCATGATCTGGTATATGTACATGCTAGCAGCCAAGATATTTATTTTCATTTAAGTCAAAGCCAGATTTTTATTATTTCCAGCATTTTCAGGGGCAAAATATTTATTTCCAAATCCCCCTAATGTGGGCAGCACCACGTCAAATGAAGCAGGGCCATGGACAGAACTTGTTATGCTTTAAAAGCCTTATTATTAATTAAATGTAAGACTGTCCATCGCTTGTTATAAACTAATGTCATGATTTCCATGCGACATGTAGAATTGGCAAATATTTATTCCTATCCATTTGTATAATTTGAATTACTGAACTTCCAGAACTATACCCTGCAAAGAATGGATTTCTATCTAGGAATGAGAAGTATCTCTTTCAAAGGGTTACATTGTTGCTACCTTTTCGTATTAAGATAGTTTTAGTTTTAATTAGTGAACGTTGTTCCTTTAAATGTGTACCAGTTTATAATTCTTCTTAAATTCATTCATTTATATATCAATATCTTTGATTTGTACTTATATATTTCGTTTTTATATGTAAAACAAAACGGTGGTTTTAAAAATGTTATTGTCCATTAAGTGAAAACCCGATTCAGTGGTGAAAATGGAGAGAGACTTTCCCTGCATAACAATATAACCTGTTGGTTGTGAAGGGGAAGAGATACTGGGACTTAGCACTAACACAATGAATGCTGTCTAAGTATCATTTGGCTTTACATATGCAATAATTCATACAAACTGGGCAAGGGATCGTAAATCCGTCATGGAATGACCTCTGTATTTCGATCTGTAAATAAACAACCATGTAGATTACATCAACAAGTATACATCAAGTACGCATACGAGTATATGTACACAGTCATAAGAAACATAGATGTCGTATAATTGTTAAAAATATACTGATATCTGAATATTTGCTGATCCATTTTAAAGTTTCACAAAACAACAGTTTCAATATCGTGCTGGTCTGTAATAATGATATTCTATATTACGTTTTATTAGTGATGACGTCATGGAAGTTCATTTCTCTTACCTGTACACTTATGCAGATACGTAAGATATAATACCCCCTATCATTGAGTACTTCCTCTTAACGTGCACCTGTTTTATCGACGATATATGGAAGGTAATAAACGAATAGAATATGAAAGTAAAGAGGAGGGGGACACTTTTATTCTATTCAATACAATATACGGTTAAACACTAGCGTGTTATTTTCATACGCTCGTCGCAGACAGGTCTGTTATAGTATGATTTAGTGCGTCTGTCTGACTGGATATCTGTCGTCTGTCTGTCCGTTGTGTTTGTAAAGAAAAGATACAGATTAAAGAGCTTGGACTAAGACCGTCAGACTGGGTACTTGTACTTCTTACATGACAAGATGACGCCTTTTTCCGAGTGCAGGGAACAAAGGTTGAGGTTACATGCTAAATATTCTTGATAAACCTTGTAAACAAGGTACATTTCACACCAGGTTTGACCTTTTGTGATTTGGGAATCAGCTCTGTCGATTAGTCGAACTACTCGCTTTTACAGGTATTTGATTGGAAAGAACTACACGGGCTCGGGGGAGGCGGGGATTGATTAATTGAATGATTGATTGATTTACGTCACTCCACGATTATTTCACATATTGTATTGTTTATTAATCAAAAGCTATACAGCTTATAGATATATTACATATACATGATATAGTACAATAATCGATAATATGCATATACGTATACGCGTATATGATGACGGCATCTGTCTGATGCATTGCATAGAATTTCATAGCTTTGCATCGGACCCATCTGATGCAGTGAGGGATCTTTTACGTGCCACGTGAAACGGGATTCCGGTTTTTAGTACTATTTACTGCCGAATCCGAAAGACAGGACACCGGAGCACTTAAGGGGGAGGGGGTTATAGATAAGGGCAGTAGTATATACACTTTACACAGTGGCGTTGCTCGGCAGTGAAAAGTGGGGGCGGGGGCATAACCTTCCAAAAGTGAAAAGAAAAAAAAAAAAGAAAGCAAGATGTGTTTGTGGAACACTATGTCCCCGGCGGCACAAAGTCCGAAAAAGCTATTTTTAGCACAAAGGTAACGGTGAAGGTCTCAAGGTCATTGACTTCTGCCCAGTGGGATCTTTTATATGCCATGCCTACCGTGACACGGGACCTCGGAAAGACAGAGCACCGGTGTGCCCCCGACGGGTGTCGAACCCGGACCTCTTGTTCACAAGTCAAACAACTCATCCACTGGGCTACACCTGCTTATATCTTTCAGATAAGAGCAGAAGCCGGCGTGGCGCTGGACTCCTGATCGGGAGGCCGGGGATCGAGTCCCGCTCTGGTCATGCCGGTGTCCTGTCTTTCGGATGAGACAGTAAAAACTGAGGTCCCGTGACATGGTAGGCATGGCACGTTAAAGACCCTTCACTGCTTCGGATCGGTTCGTTGCAAAAGTAATAATTTGTATGCCCCACATCAGGCAGATGCCGTCACCATATACGTGAAATATTCGTGGTGTGACGTTAAACAATACGTGAAATATTCGCGGTGTGACGTTAAACCAAAATCAATCAATCAATCAATCAGATGAGAGCAAACTACAAAATTGCGACTCTATTGCATAACCTCGAACTTGTATAATATCATTAAAAACATAATAAATACTTACAATGGATGATACCACACTAATGCATTAACTGAAAGATATTTTGTTGGCGTTGCAACATGTTGCGTAATCAGGATACATCAACAGCCAGTAAAAACAGAAAACCTTATCAGTAATTTTGTAGTTACGGATTAGAAATCAGACATAAAAATATGAAAGAAAATAGATTTACTTCGCTTAAAATGTCTTATTTACGTTTATTTAAACTTGAAATATTACTCTAAAAGTGAGGGGGGGGGGGGGCGCACAACCATGTCTGTGCCCTCCCCCCCACCTTCTGCTACGCCCTTGTTACATAGACGACCGATGTGTGATTATTATGAAATTTTAAATGGTCAAATCATTTGGAGGGCTGCTTCTGACGGGCCGATCCATAAAGAACATATTTGTATCGAAGTGTTCACATGTCTTAAGTATAGCAATGTTTTCCCATACAGTAGATGCACAATGACAAATTTGACCCGGATTATACTAAGGTGATAAGCATCTAAATACAACAGAAATAAAATCTGTATTGAGGAAAGTTGTATTACTGAATGGATATGTGATACGAAAAACAAACATTGAACATTAGAATTAGTTAGCTTCATCGCATTATGCTATTCGTGTATTTATGACATACTGGTTTTCTGATTATTTACATTAAGAACGGGTAGAGAAGATACAAATATTGATTTGGCATATTTTATGACATCGTTCATAAAGATGAGATAGAGCCTGAATGGTCCGTACACCAGGGAGAGTATTGGGTACTTGTATGATATGACATAGTCATAGACCTTCTGACACGTCTACTATGACCGTTTCTTTTGACTGTTTTAATAAAATAAAAAAAGTCACAGAGTATTCATCATAGTTAGCAGTATAAACTACAAGTTAGCCATGGGACAACAAGAAGGGAAAATGGAAAACGGGAAAGTGGGTGAGTGCCTTTCTAATTAAAAGCGTTTTTAATCTATATACATTTGCTGCGAAGTTAAGAGCATCCGTATGTCTAGCGATACGCATAAATATATTAATACATTAAGTAAATAAGCAGATGAATAGATTACAGTGATGCTATATAGCATCCACTTCGTTGGATAGTTAAGCACATTGATTGATCATGATTGTTCTACCATACATACAATAAGCATTTTAGTGTGGAAGATCAAATGTGTTCGAGTATGGCTGTTATGATTCGGAAACCATTTTTTCATGCTAGGTGCCGATGTTTTAACACCTTTGTAATTTTGAAAAAAAAAATGGATAGTCGTCTTTCTATCTTTAAGTAAATGTTTGACTTCAGTGTGAATCAGATGTACATCACTCAATAATAATCCGGAAACATTGTTCTCCATACATATTTTCACACAAGTTCAGTGGCGGTGAACTTGGTCATCCTCCTCTTTCACAACTGTATTGTATATCCAGCATTGGTTTAAATCTATTGTATGCTTTAGTTGAGTGATCATCAGAACCATTCATTACCATGTAGACGGTAACAGTGGTCTTATGAGATCCTATAAGCGTAATAACACTTCGAACGAATAGTTCTAAACCTCAAAGTGAATTGATAGCTTTTAATTGATGATTGAAGTCCAATACGTTCAGGGTTTGTAGCTGTATGTAGTCGTCTGGAAAGTGTTATTGTGCATACACAAACAGTTTCCCAAAATTTCGGCTACTTAAAATGAGCTTTTCTCAAGTTGAAAATCTCAATGTCGATATTTTGATAGATTGATTATTGTTTTACGTCACTTCACGATTATTTCACATATATGGTGACGGCATCCGCCTGGTGCATTACATAGAAATGTTTAGCTTTGCAACGGACGAAACTGAGGCAGTGAGGGGTCATTTACATCTCAATCTTCTTTGGTACGAGACTTCGGTTTTCACTTTCTTATCGACAAAACAGGACATCGATGCCCACGGCAGAGTCGAACCCGGTGCCTCTCGGTCAGGAGTTAGTACATGTATCTCATCCACTGAACTACACTGGCCCCGATGTCCTTGTATAAACTATGAAATATCCATTTTCACGTAACAACACGCCACAGTTACATATATTTAACTGTTGTCAAATCTCGTGAGAAAGTCGTCCACATCGTCATAACTCGTAATAAAGTCGTGTACATTGTCACAATTCGACTAAACTCGTATAAAGTTCTTGATTACTAAGACAGTGTCGTACATATATGTAGATAGTACATATCTTTTGAACCTCGTTCAATGCTCAAGCATTAATGTGGAAGAGAACTCGAGTACTGTGGAAGAATACTCGAGCATACTCAAGTAAAAATACTCAGCTGTCATGACAGTGAGATTGGTTTTACTCAGCTGTCATGACAGTGAGATTGGTTTTACGGTAATGAGTATTCACATTTATTGTAACGTATTTAAAACATTTATTGTCTCAGAATGACAGTAACAATCCCGTTCCGACTGAAGAGCGTAGCATTGAGAATACTTTCAAACCCGCCCCTCAGTCTAGTCTAGATATGATCCTTGAATGGGATAGCTAGTAAGGGTTGTATGTATACCTGATCCTCACCTCTATCTAGTCTGGGTCTGATCCTTGATCGGGACAGCTAGTAAGGTTTGTAGGTATAGCTGACCCTCACCTGTATCTAGTCTGGGTCTGATCCTTGATCGGGACAGCTAGTAAGGTTTGTATGTATAGCTGACCCTCGCCTGTATCTAGTCTGGGTCTGATCCTTGATCGGGACAGCTAGTAAGGTTTGTAGGTATAGCTGACCCTCGCCTGTATCTAGTCTGGGTCTGATCCTTGATCGGGACAGCTAGTAAGGTTTGTAGGTATAGCTGACCCTCACCTCTATCTAGTCTGGGTCTGATCCTTGATCGGGACAGCTAGTAAGGTTTGTAGGTATACCTGATCCTCACCTGTATCTAATCTGGGTCTGATCCTTGATCGGGACAGCTAGGAAGGTTTGTAGGTATACCTGATCCTCACCTGTATCTAATCTGGGTCTGATCCTTGATCGGGACAGCTAGGAAGGTTTGTAGGTATAGCTGACCCTCACCTGTATCTAGTCTGGGTCTGATCCTTGATCGGGACAGCTAGTAAGGTTTGTATGTATAGCTGACCCTCACCTCTATCTAGTCTGGGTCTGAACCTTGATCGGGACAGCTAGGATAGGAAGATTTGTAGGTATACCTGACCCTCGCCTGTATCTAGTCTGGGTCTGATCCTTGATCGGGACAGCTAGGAAGATTTGTAGGTATATCTGACCCTCACCTGTATCTGGTCTGGGTCTGAACCTTGATCTGGACAGCTAGGAAGGTTTGTAGGTATAGCTGACCCTCTCCTGTATCTAGTCTGGGTCTGATCCTTGATCGGGGGAATTGGGTAGGTTTGTTAATATATATTACCATAACCTTTGTCATATCTGTAGGAAGGTTTGCTTGTATATCTGCCTAAGGTGGATGGGGTTCTGTCTTCTCCGGTAAGATGGGATACAATTCTATACAATACTTGGTGTTACTTTGACCAGGTCTTGTCTTATCGGGGGACCAATACCCATTCAAGTTTACAGAGCCAGCCGAACAGAATAGCTTCTAGCAAAAGAAATTCATATAGTCCAAAACGTTTTCAAAGAAGCTATTTTTGATTTATTGATTATTATTTTACGTCTCTCTACAATTATTTCACGTATATGGTGGCGGCATCTGCCTGAAACATTGCATACAAATTTAGGCCTTTGCAACGGACCCACCCGAAGCAGTGAGGGATCTTTACCACGCCTACCGTGACACGGTACCTCGGTATTTAGTGTCTCCTCCGAAAAACAGAACACCGGTGTGCCAAGGGCAGGAGTCGAACCCGGGACCTCTCGATAAAGAGCCGAGCACCTTATCCACTAGCCACACCGGCTTAGCTATTTTTGACATGATCATCCGACGTAAGCCGACAAATTAAGCAATTTTTCATCAGAAGGACTGATAAACAAATATACGGAAAAGCTTCAACTTATACGAAGGCTGGGATTGCCAACCGACCACCTTAAAGTGGCATCGGGGCATACGACCACCTTAAAGTGGCATTGGGGCATACGACTTCATTTAACATCAGGGAAATAACTTCAAGTGGACAACTTAACGTGATAAAAGAAATAAAAACCTATAGCAAATTATCTAAAAAGCAGATACATGTAACACGACTATATAAAGCGTGAATAGAATTGCATTCCGACAGGTAAGGTCAGTCTTAGCCTTTAGAAGTGAATGCATTTGGCGATTAATCGAAAATTATCCGCTCGATCTCCATCTTTGCTTTTGATTTTCCTGTCGTGACTTTAAATATATGGCAATTTATTCCCATTTCCTTCATGTATGCACCGATTCACACCAGATTCATCTGGGAGATGGAACTGTGATAAGATGTTGTCTCATCCAGGGATAATAGGATTCTTCTACTCAAAATACCAAAGACTGTCTACAAAGTCTCGTTTTATTATTAATTCAAAAAGGTTAAAACCTTCATTAATTATGATATGAATTACATGATAGAATCTCCTCCAAGCAAAGCAAAAACATAAACAATCACAAAAATAATGTAGGGGACGATAGTGTTCTTTGACACGAGCTGGACTATTAAATCGATTTTCTTGTTCTACTTTTCCACTCACATGTACCTTGAAAGCAGTAATTCAAAATATCAAGTTCCTATGGGAAGAGTTCAACAAGATAGTCTTTTTAGAGAGGTCACATTTATAACATTTCATAACAAGCAAAACTTCAGAACATATAATTGGACTATAAAACATATTGGAACTACTACCGCTGATTAGAAAATATATCATCCTAATCATCATCATCATCGTCGTCGTCGTCATCATCATCGTCATCATCGTCGCCGTCGTCGTCATTATCTTCATCGTCGTCGTCGTTGTCGTCGTCATCGTCATCATTATCATCATCAACATCATCATTAATGTCGTCATCATCACCATAATTACAATTATTATATTGTTAGCGTATTCCTTAATGAAGGATTTTAAGGAATGATTCAAGGGAAATACTGTTTCGTCAAAGATATAAAGTGTAACATTCAGTTCTTGTAAAACCTCAAAACAAAACAATCTATGATTATTAATTAATAAGATAGTACAGGACTAAAATTTTGCCGCGCACTAAATGTATGTATCACGAACAACATCATGGACCCTGTTGATGAATCCCTGATAACACGCTCTTTTTGTTGTTTAATCTAAATTATATCACTGCGTTGGTAAAGACGTTATGTATTTGTGTCGATAATTAACATGTCACCTGTATTATGGATCAAACTTGGTCTTGTTGTGTATATAAACATATGTCATTATGGCTTGGTGGGAATATACTAACCGTGTAGACATGGTAGACCCAGGGACTATGTATAAGGAAATATATTATTAATTACCTTCCTTTTATAATGAATAAACAGAAATAGAACAGAGCTTTCGTCTCGCCTAGCAAAAGACACGAAAATATCAGATATCACCTTCAATTACACAACAGCTGCGCTATTGACTAAGAAAAGTCAATGAAAGTGGCAAAATATTTTAACGCTCCAAATCGCCAAATTGTCTGAGTTTGTCTCCTATTTTCACCCAACCTGGATTCGCCCTTGCCTACAGCATAATCGCGAAAATATTGCCTCCTTTTTACGACTGACATACACTGTCGCCATACAGTTCCTTGAGATTGTACAGATATTGCCAACGTCATAGCTGGTGTTGTAAGTACAGCGGTGCCGCCATAATAGGTTATAGGTCATGCAGTACCCTCGAGCTCCATGGTGCAAACCTCCCCCCATTCCACCTTGAGGAAGCCTCACATAAGCACTATCAGGAATCTGGTCTGATGGCTTATACTTCTCATGGAAGAAAATAGTCATAAAAGCAAAGCTCTAAGATATCAACTCATAGGGTGAGATAGTGCCAGTTGCTTAACACTAATAAAAATGTAACATAAAAATTAAATCTGTTGAACAGGCAAATGTCCAGAACAATACATAACTGTAAACAGTGAGTAAATCTCACAGGCTCCAATTCATTGACTCATTTCAAATGGTCGTCCAACAAGCATTGTTTACATAATGTGATCCTTCCAGCTATCATGAGGTAACCTTACTACTTTTGGTCATAACACATGTCGTTTTATATATTCCTTCATAAAATTTTATTAATTGATGCCTGTAACATTAGAGGAGATATAGGTTATTGTATTACATATATGCATTGTTTGATTTCAATACTTAAAAGGTTGTCTTATACATTTAATGTTACATGGAAATCTAGTCCGAGATTCTCTACCCTTCTCCCACTTTTGATATCTGCGGTTTGTGGGAGAGGGACAGAGAGACTTCGTTATCAAAAGCTGGAATTTCAGCCGGTATCGGGATGTACAAGCCTCTGGTGACAAATGAGCATTCGCACAGCAAATATGCAACATGTAATCTAATAAATGAACATTTAACTTACTCGATCAGAGCAATATCTTTTCCAAATAATGTCTATAATCTCTGCTAGCTCCCGTTTTATAAACACGACAATATTCTCACTTCGCCATTTGTGTATGCAATATGACGTCAGATCTCGCAGAACGCGACTTCACATTCGTGACACTTCAGCAGCTGACACATTTTTGTAAAGAAAAGCACGATGCAACCTCTTCACGAATGCAAAGTCGCGTTCGGCGAGATTTGACGTCATACTCTTATACACAAATGACGAAATGGAGAATCTTGTCGTGTTTTCAGATAAAACGGCAGCTAGTAGAAGTTATAGATCTTAGTTGGAAAAGATATTGCAATGATTGAGTAAGTTAAATGTTCATTTATTAGATTATAGGTTGCAGGTTCGCTGGGCAAGCGTTTATTTGTCGCCAGAGGCTTTTACATCCCGATACCTACTGGTATCGCTGAAATTCCAACTTACGATGAACAAAGTCTCTCTGACCCTCTCCCACAAACCGCCGATATCAAAAGTGGGAGAAGGGCAGAAAGTCTCGGACTAATGGAAATCCAGCAACAGTAGTATTAAGAGTATTTTATATACACGGTGATTTCGTTCAGTTCTATTACGCAGAGTACGTGTATAATGACCAGGTCCGTTCGTCCGTCTGAGTTCTACCGGTTGGTACCAGTTTATTGTGTGATATCCAGTTGTCCCGCATTTGTCTGTGCGTAAACAATTTTTGTTTTCGTGTCTCCTTTTAGACTATGAATCACGGTCAATTGTCAGTAGGTATCAATGAAGCAATTGGTTTTTCATAGGACTATATGAAGTTCTATGAAAAATAGTACCATTTGAAGTTTCAATTATGTTTCGTTAAAAAGAGAGGCCCCCATTAAAGTAAAAAACAATACAAAACAAAAAACAAAAAACCCAAACAAACAAACAAACAAACGAAAACAAAAACAAACAAAAAAAACCCAAACCAAACAAACAAACAAAACTATAACTCATCGGGCTTTTCATTTTCAAAATTTGCCTTGTTTGAACTCACCCTCAGTCCACAGAAAATGTGCTGGCTGAAAATACCTTAAACTTTGATATGAAAGTTACTGACCAATTAAATAAATCTTAATACTGTAACCTGTCAACAGATAGTCCATAAATAGTATTTCAATCAAAAAGTTGTACCTGACATTTATATCCACTCAGAAGCCTGGGATTTGTCATCCCGAGCAGGACTTACGGTAGCTAAAACGCTTACATGACTCCAGTCAGGGTCAGTTGATACATTGATACCAGTAACTATTGTGTATGTGCGATTTTAGTTGTGACTTGTGACTTTGGGATTTAGAAAAGAGACGGGACTTTTTTCCCCTATATGACAGTTTATATTATCTTGTATGTACTAAAAGTTTCGCACAGCATACTCGATAAAATATGTGAAATTTGTAACGTTGTCCATAAGCTTGTCCATATGTGGGAACCGGATGTCCGGACCCACCTCTAGATTAATCAAAAAAGCAAAAAAATGTGTGGTTTGTTTTGTTTTATGTTTTGGGAGGTTTATTTATTTATTTCATTTATTTATTTATTTATTTATCATCATCATCATCATCATCATCATCATCATCATCATCATCATTTCTTTTCTTTTCTTTTGTTCTTTTTATTTCACTAAATACTTTTTGGTGTAGATACTATTTGCTGTGAAATAAACACAAGGAATGATATGCCTGAGTGTAATATAAATATCCAATATAAATAAAGCCCAGCTGGCTCGTATTTCTGACAATAATCATCAGTAATTTAAAAGATCTAAGTTGGCGCCTGAATGAAATGTATTCTGTTTACATTCCATCGATATAGAGGGATATTTAACTATTTAAACCATGTATCAACATTTGATTATTTATATATGCAGTGACTTATAAATTAAAAACTATTCACAGTGTTCACTCGTTTTTTCCTTTATATAAAATATTGGAGCAGAATGATTAGTAGTATTAGATTGTTATCAGCGTATAACGTGAAATCGGCCTAATAATGTGTGTAAGTAACCAGTGGCTATTCTAAACAGCGTCTTTGTTAGTAATCATGTATGTCATTTAATATATTTGATTAGAATTACTAAAATTTTACTGTTCAGCGGAAGTGCTGCCCAAAGGTGGCATTATATTGAATTCTATTAAATATATTCATTGACGGGACTTTCACTCCAATTACACTTTGTTTGACCTCTATATATTTACAAAAATACTGTAGTTGTATATTGACGTCAATGCTCTCTCTCTCTCTCTCTCTCTCTCTCTCTCTCTCTCTCAAATATATAATTAAAATCCGTGAGGTTTTTAACGTAAAAACACCATTGAATTTGCTTAGATATTTCATTACAAAGTATACTCAATTTCCTGCGGTGCGATTTCACTCTGCTTAAAATAAACTTAAAAAACGGGAGCTGAAGAAGTATCAAAGAAAGTGAATACTATTTATCTTTTAAACCTTTTATTTCCATAATCTTTGCTGTATAATCTTGACTTATCCATTCATTGGAAAAGACTAAATTCAAAATATACCAAGATTCATTTTCGGTTTAAAACGTATACGATCATGTATTTACTTAAAACATTAAAAATAAAACGACTAAGTTTGCAGATAAGATTTTTCTGGCCCTTGGAGCATTTTTGTTTTTCGAAAACTAAGCAGGCATGAATAAGAGGCATTTATTGTTACAAATTTATCCCCGACGTTTCCTGTATGTAAATCTAATCTGTAGAGTATATGATTTCATTGTAGCAAACATTGAACTAGTATACTAGACTGTGTTTCGCAAAGTAGCTTTATCGTACCGTAAGCACATTTGGATCTACAAGTAGTGTGATCTTTGCATAGTCTTTTTAGTACCGAAGGTCAGTTTATCAATGATGATAAAAGAATTCAGGCACAACTTCACTAAATGAAAATGCTCGAAATGGTTTCCCAATTTCTTATGAGTATGGTACGCATTTCTCCTAAATATAAAGTTTTATGTAATTTTTATTGATATTTATTGATGCGTAACTCTTAACGAAGTGGCAGCGTATTTAAGGAATCTGTCACTTAAATACTGGGATAAGACGGTGTAAACCGAGACTACGTACCACGGTGTAAACCGAGACCATGTGTCACGATATAAACCGAGGCCACATAGCACGATATAAACCAAGGTGACATATCACGGTATAAACCAGGACCATATGTCACAATAAAAACCGAGATCATGTATTGCAGTCTAAGCCGAGACCATGTGTCACGATATAACCAAGGCCACGTGTCGCGGTATAAACCGAGACCATGTATAACGATATAAACGGGGCCACGTGCGACGGTATCAACCGAGGCCACGTATCACGGTATAAACCGGGACATTGTGTCACAATATAAACCGAGATCATGTATCGCAATATAAGCCGAGATCATGTGTCACGATTGAATCGAGGCCACGTGTCGCGGTATAAACCGAGACCATGTATAATGATATAAACGGGGACTACGTGTGACGGTATCAACCAAGGCCACGTATCACGGTATAAACCGGGACCATGTGTCACAATAAAAACCGAGATCGTGTATCGCAATATAAGCCGAGACCACGTGTCACG
Organism: Pteria penguin; assembly: GCA_035048485.1. Classification (NCBI taxonomy): domain Eukaryota; kingdom Metazoa; phylum Mollusca; class Bivalvia; order Pterioida; family Pteriidae; genus Pteria; species Pteria penguin. The sequence goes on along the minus strand of CM068588.1, from coordinate 35,211,795 downwards.
AGATAACAAAGGTCACGTGTCGCGGTATAAACCGAGACCATGTATAATGATACAAACGGGGACCACGGATCACGGTATAAACCGAGACCATCTGTCGTGGTATACACCGAGACCATCGGTCATGGTATAAACCAAGATCACGTGTCATGTTATACGTTGGGGTGTAAAACTCTATAATGGCTTCGGGTGGGTCTGTTATATAGGACTAAGATTATGAAGACCTACCCCATGCAGGTGCCGCCACCATGTAAGTGGAATAAATTTGATTAGGCGTAAAACAATAAATAAACACACGAATACTTGTATGTCAGAAATTATGTAAACATACAATTTTTGTTGGTCAGTAATTAAGCTATGTCAACATGTAAGAAAGATGCCTATCATGTCAGCATGTTAGATTCATAAACATAAACGAAAATCCAAAATTAAGCATATGGTTTGTAACCTTAGATATCTTCTCATTTCCTTCTCTTATATTATAAAATCAGTATGCGTGACTGTAAATTTCTGATGTGTTCAAAATTATTTGTCAAACATGCTCTAAGGCCTTCCTTGTTTTTTTTTGTTGTTGTTGTTTTACAGGCGTTCTATTTTTGGTTACTGTTTTACGCCACCAACATCATCACACTTATAAGATGATGGCACCTGCCTTGTGCACTTTATCATAATTTTATCCTATGTTACAGAGACATCCGAAGTGGTGAGGCATCTGTTACGTACCAAGGTATACCGTGACACGAGGTCTCGGTTTATACTGTTACGTACCAAGATACACCATGACACAGGACCTCGGTTTATGCTGTCATGTACCAGTATATGTCGTGACACGAGGCCTCGGTTTATACTGTCACGTTCCAAGGTACACCATGACACGGGGCCTCGGTTTATATTGTCGCGTACCAAGGTAAACTATGACACATGGTCTCGGTTTATACTGTTACGTACCAAGATACACCATGACACAGGACCTCGGTTTATGCTGTCACGTACCAGTATATGTCGTGACACGAGGCCTCGGTTTATACTGTCACGTACCAAGGTACACCATGACACGGGGCCTCGGTTTATGCTGTCAAGTACCAAGGTATACCGTGACACAAGGCCTGGTTTATGTTGTCACTTCTAAGTGCCAGATGATGAGGTAGGAGGTGGTTAATTACTTTCAAAAATCCGGAACCGAGCCTGGGTCTTTAGATTTGAATCCTATGCAACATTTTATTACTGACATCTAATCTTTCATTATATTACAAGTGTTGTTGTTGTATATAAATGATTTGGGTTATATGAGACACTTTGGATGATCTTGCAATATTGTACAATAATGTAATGCAAACTATCTTGTATAAAATAATTGGTTTCTTATTACCTTATACAAACCTTCTTTGGCAGATACACTGTATGTCGTACAGTGAAGTGCATTACGGCATTTAAATAGCTTTCACCTCCGTGGAGATATTGTTCGTGTTTCGAGGTTTATTACCCTGAATTCTATTATTATTATACAAAGCTTTTCAAACGGCATAGCTAAAATTGTGCGAGTCGTTGACTGTCACTAAGGTACGTGAACGAATTTATTCATCTATTTCTCTATTAGAATTATTTAACTGATGCTGATAACTTATGCATTAAAAATGGCTAATTTCAAAAACTTGGCAGGATCGAGGGCCATTGGAAGCAAGATCGAACCAACACGAGTTGTTAGTCGTGTCACGTTCGCTTTCACGGCAGTACTACCCTTTTTTTTTCGTTGAAATGTATTTAAACAAATATTTGTAAACTATTCCTGGTGACTTACAAAAAGAAACATTATATGCAATTTGTTAACATTGCATGTTTCACTTAAGGTTTTAAATTGACTGAGCGACATTAATTTCTGAGACATATCTCTCCGTTTTAATTTGTTAAGTGCATACGTGTAACATAGATAAGTGTATAATGCCTCAGTTTTTGAACCCCGTGCCACTTTTTACAAGATATGATCTAGTCTGCATATTATGATTAATTTCATTAACTTAATTGAAATTGCAAGTTTTTATTCGTCAAGTAAAATTTTAAATTAGACAGTTAATCTTATTTTCTGAAAGATTTATTTGTCATTAAGATGTGTTTAAAAAATCTATGTTGCCTTTGTCTCATTTGAGTGGGTATATTGTTCTGGTTTGCTATGATTGTACTTTGTTGTGTGCGTTGAATTTCTGTGTTTCAATGTGTTTTATGGTATTGTTAGAGGATTGGTTATCAGAGGTTTAAGGTTTGAGTCCAGTCGGAAGCCGGCGTGGCCTAGTGGTATCGCGCTGGACTCCTGATCGGGAGGCCGGGGTTCGATTCCCGCTCTGGTCATGCCGGTGTCATGTCTTTCGGATGAGACAGTAAAAACCGAGGCCCCGTGTCGTGGTATGCATGGCACGTTAAAGATCCCTCACTGCTTCGGGTGGGTCCGTTGCAAAGGTCAAAATTTGTATGCCCTGCATCAGGCAGATGCCGTCACCATATACGTGAAATATTCGTGGTGTGACGTTAAACAAAAATCAATCAATCAATCAATGAGTCCAGTCGGATATCAGATGTATCTGTACTCCGGTATCTGCGACATAACGTATATTAAGGATAGAATCTCATATATTACTTTAATACAGGTAAATAGTCTGGCAGCCACAAGTTCTAACCGCAGTTAATATTTTCGTATTGTTTGTTAGAAAAAATATTATACAATATGGTTAAGACTTAAATTGAAGTAAAATTAAAGGGTATAAACGAAATTTAAAGAATATAAGAAAAAAAAAAAAGAAAACCAATAATGATGATGATGATGATGGTGATGATGATGATGATGATGATAATAATAATTATAATAATAATAATAATAATAATGATAATAATAATAATAATAATAATAATAATAATAATAATAATAATAATAGAAATAAAACAATAAAGATAATTTCTAGTCTATAATGGCTTTTGTATAGCATATATATATATATATTTTTTTTAAATTTATCTATTGGTTTGTGGATACAACTTCTAGTTGTGTAGGGATAGAGTTAAGATTGCATAGACTTAATTCTTCACTCGTCTTTAATAATCAAAGGACGAAGTGCAATAATACATCTTTGTATGAGACGATTATATTTTACTTCTTTGGGTTACCTCTTGCTTCCATGTCGCCATGTAACTGATATATTACGTGAATTTACGATTAACCGACCAACTTCGCCAGATCTATGCGTGTTTCGATTATAAACATCCTAATATAGAAATTAGGATTAATCTTCCCAACATACAATGATAGTATCTTTATCCCAACATACAATGATGGCATCTTTATCCCAACATACAATGATGGAATCTTTATCCAAACATACAATGATGGCATCTTTATCCCAACATACAATGATGGCATCTTTATCCAAACATACAATGATGGCATCTTTATCCAAACATACAATGATGGCATCTTTATCCAAACATACAATGATGGCATCTTTATCCAAACATACAATGATGGCATCTTTATCGGATCAACCATATTTAGGATAAAAGCATCCTTTTGACTTTTACAACGGTTATAAGAACCCTTGTAATGATAGCAATTTACTTCGTTTTACATTTACTACGGATATTGCGCATTAACTCCTGCTTTCCGATAGGTGTGCCTTTCGGTTATTAACATCCTGGTTCAACATTATTCATCAGATATAATCATGCTTTTATAAGTTGTCTATATTTCACTTTCGTTCGATAAATGCATACGTTACATGCGCGGATCCAGAAATTTTTGTCAGAGAGGGTCCAACCAAAAACGGTAAATTTTTCTCTTAGACGAGAGGGGGGTGGTTCCAACCCCAAAAATGTCCAAATATTTTTTTTGTAAAATTTTCGGATTCCAAGGGGGGGGGGTTTCAGACCCCCCCTACCCCCCCCCCCCCACCCCGTCTGTATCCGCGCATGCATTAGACATGCACATGTATAAGATACTTACACAATATCCCAACCAAAGGTATGTAATCAGACACATTAAGTTAGTGTTTGTCGATCCGTCTTTCTGTCAGTGTATACCGCTATAGTTTGTCATCACATCTTCTCCTCCAGTCTTCAGTAAATTAGACAAATTTCCCACAAATCTTGTATTACAAGAAGGGAAGTAATTCTTATTTGACAATTTATTACCGGCATTATGGCCCTTGACACCTGTAAATGACTAACGTATAGCCTGTCGCCGCTACTCCTACACTAGTGTTTGAAACTGAACCTATCCTGATACAAGGAACAATGCAGATCTTTGGTAACCAACAAATTGTTTTAGGAGTTATAAATTCTTTGGTTCTCAACATTACCTAATAGTTAAACATAGGTTTTAATGACGTCTAGTTGATAGACATTTGAGGGCATTAACTATATATTTCCTCAAGTTTTAATTTCCTTAGCTTCAGCTGGACAGTGTTACTTTTCGTTGAGTAAATTTGATTTAAATTTGTTGTAATAATGGGTTGTGTCCTTACGTGCTATAAAGAGGTGATAATTGTGTCAATTACGGACTCCGGCGAATATCGGGTCAACTATATATATACATATAATACACACAGAATATGTAGGCCACATCAGTTGCATGTAGATACAGTCTTAAATATTTGGATGGATGGATGGATGGGCAGACGAACGAATGAGAGTATATGAAATCTCCAAGATTGATTATTAAAAACTGAACAATATTTAAAATCAGTTCATACAAAAGACCAAAAGAGAAAACAAAAATAACTAGTATCATTGTCTTTCGAAAAGCGAATAAATTTATGTCCTTTAACTTTCTTAATAAACTCTCTCTCTCTCTCTCTCTCTCTCAAATCAACCTCGTTTCAAGTCAAAGTCGAGGCATTTGAGACATTTGTTACACTACACTTTGAGAAAAATAACTAGCAATAAAACACTTGTACAGAAATAAAAGAACGATAGTTTATCTTTAAAGGTCATGGGAAACTTAAATTATACAAATTAATGTTTTTGCTTAAATAAAATATATATGTTTTATATAACATCCTCATATTATTTGTTTTTGAAAATAACTACTCGTTCTGGAAATATTGATATTTGAATATAAATGTAAATGTGTGTTGCTTCGGCAAGTCTCGCGGTTTTTCGTGACTGTGATCGCTATGACTTTATATTAGGTCAATTACTATATGAGCTGTTTTCACAACCTGTATGTTACACGGAGAAATATCGTGCTTGGCTTAATGTGACGTCACAACTTTTTATTTCTGTAGGGGCATTTACCTCTGTATTTACTCTTAATTACTGACTTATAAATGAAATTATGCCTATATAATACAGTAGAAAAATCTGTTTTTTAAAAAAGAAAGTTATTTTTTCCAAGTATCACTATAGTTTACATTAAAAACTTATGTTCCCCATGACCTTTAAAATACCGAAATGTCTTTACTACGAAAATATTTGATTTTAAATAAATCGTCCAAATTACTTCTTTGACAGTATGTAGCCAAGCGTGACTACGCTTTCATGTCTTGTCTTTTCGAGTTTTAATTTCTATGAGACCAATGAAATACCAATTTCATAGACAAATCTTGTTTTCTGGATTTGAGTTTATCAGCTGCAGAGAATGTGTTTTGTACACTCTTACAGCTTAGAAGCTATCGTGACTGACAAAAACGGAACCTAAAGAGTCTCAATCTGTCACAGCTTGGATAAAAAAGCTTTAGGTTGTAAAGAAGAAGTATCTGCCTTGTTTTAGTAGATTGTGTATTAGAATAATCAGAGCCAATAAATTGTTTTATGTATTTCAAAATGTATTGAAGACGATCAGGGGCTCTTTTGAAAATTAAGAAGTTAACAGAAATAAAACGGGATACGACACGTAGTGTTTTCTATTAGAGAGCATCTTATTTACAATTAGGAATCACAGGAAGATTTCCTGAAAATTGTCTGTTCATCACTGAAATAAACAACATTTTGTAATGAAAATTTTAATATGATTGGTAAATACAAGTCTGAATAATACAATTTCTACATTTCTGTATAATTCAATATCTACAGTTCTGTATTATAAACATTAACAGTACCTTATAATACAGTCTCTACCGTACTATATAATACAATCTCTACAGTTCTGTATAATACAATCTCTACAATTCTGTATAATACAATCTCTACAGTTCTGTATAATTCAATCTTTACAATTCTGTATAATACAATCTCTACAGTTCTGTATAATTCAATCTCTACAGAACTGTATAAAACAATCTCTACACTTTTGTATAATACAATTTCTATGGTTCTGTATAATGCATGCTGTACAGTTCTGTATAATACTATCCCTACAGTTCTGTATAATACAATCTCTACATTTCAGTATAATTCAATCTCTACAGTTCTGTATAATAAATCTTTACAGTTCATTATAATACAATCTCTACAGTTCTGTATGATACAATCTCTACATTTCTGTATAATACAAATTCTAAAGTTCTGTATAATATAATCTCTACAGTTCCTTATCATACAATCTCTACACTTCTGGATAATTCAATTTCTACAGACCTGTGTAATAAATCTCTACAGTTCTGTATAACACAATCTCTACAGTTCTGTATAATACATTCTTTACAGTTCTGTATAATACAATCTCTACAGTTCTGTATAATACAATCTCTACAGTTATGTACAATACAATCTCTGTTGCGTATAGCTATTGGTGTAAGCCCTATAGTTCTGTATAATATTATCTCTACCGTTCTGCACAATAACTGTCTGCGATTTATAGCTATTTATCTGTATAAAACAGATATTAGAAAATTATTTTGCAGTCATGTGCTTTGATATTTTAGGCAATGTTCGTCCCCTGATAACCCTCATCCTTTATTTTGAGTCATGTACCGATAAGGAAACATAATACTATTCTATATTTAACTACCCTTTTATCAGTAACATGTAAAATGATAAAACATATTTTTAAATTCGACAGAATCAATGGATTTGGATTTGTATGTGATGTAAAAAGTAAGGCAACAAATACCGCATGCAGATTTGTTTTGTGTCACATAAGTGTATTTAGAAGTGGGATGGGTGGATGGATTGCAAGTCTCCTTTTTGTTGGAAAATGATACAAGAAAAATGTAATTTTCGATTACTGTAGGGCTGCAACTGCCCCCCCCCCCCTTTTCCTTTCAGACAGAATAGTACAAAACATTAGTCATGGGACTAATGTTTTGTACTATTCTGCCCCCCGTCCCCTTTTTCAAAAATTTCTAGATCTGCCCATGTGTCATATGTCATATATATAGTATAAGTACAAATTAGTCAAAAAAGTATGGAAGACGAGATAATTAACGAACATTCATATACATTTGTAGATACTAGAAGACTACTTTGTAATTGTATCTAGTTCATATGCACTTTTCTAACAATGATCTTTGTATATCTCATATTTTCTATGATAAATGATTTTAATAATATTCCTTTATTACGTGAATTCATATTTTGTAGATGCAATGCTTGTAATACATGCGTGCTTGTATCTTATCAAAGTCATTTAATTATATCTACTATGCGCGAATAATGGATAAATGGCTTTCTCCGCTCCATGCATTTACTGTAATTCTATTAAATTATGTATATTTACGTATCTACTATATTTGTATATATTATACCGACATGACGTCTGTGGCATCGATAAACATTTGGAGGTTATACCACCAGATGCCGCCACCATTTTGATGTAATGGTCCCGGTCTGATGTGACCAAATCTCTATTCAATGAAATGAACTCTGACGCGCGTGTCCGCGATGAGTGCAAGTAGTTGTCAAATAAAGAAAAGAAAGTCCAAGAGTGAATTAAGGTTAATCCTCAAACCTTTATTGTAGGACGCACAGTCATAGCCAATACAAAAACTATACCTTTAAAGAATTTGGGTCATTTTATACAGATTTAATCTTTTTTAACACAGCTTTTTTGTAAAAGGAGGGCGTTGTGCAATTTTACAGGAGTTTAAAATTGATTTTTAAAGTGATATCAGCAGTTATGCGTTCTTAAACGCACATGTATTACTTTGATTATTTTATAAAGGTTCAGTAAATAAACGACGACGATGACGACGATAACGATGATAATGATGATGATGATGATGATGATGATGATACTCCTACACTATTCATCTCAGAAGATCATGCACAATTTACTTATACATGTATAGTCCATTTTAAAAGACTATACACGTAGCTGATTTGTATACGTGTGATTTTGTTTATATACCTTGTCCTTATAAGGCGTCATCACTCAGTCGGAGGCAAGTTGGGCTCTTAACCGAGAGAGTCGGACTCCGAGTCCAGCCGGCAGCTGAATGAGACAACCCCCCCCCCCCCCCCCCCCCCCCCCCCCCCCAAGATCGCATGTCAAGTAAACGTTGGCACGTTAAAGGTTTCTTACTGCTTTCTTTACATAAAAGTATGAATTTCTGTGCATCCGCTACATGGCGTCACCATATAAGTGAAATAATCCTGATGTGACCCAGAAAAAGAAAGAAAAAATCAAACCTCGGTCCGGGGCCATAAACTGAGAAAATACTTTAAAAGACTCTTATCTTATTTTGAAGTATCCCATTGTCGAACGCTCCAATAAATTGTTATGCATAATGGCTTAATTCTATAAAAATAGAACTTAATAAGATAAATATTTCAGATATCAATTAATTAGAAAATAGACAAATTGTATTTTCTCAGTTTATGGCCCGGACCCAGAAGCCGAGGAAAGTGGTGGGGTCAGTTGTGCCGTATTATCATCTACATGGTTCTTTTCTCTCATTGTTATAGTGACTTTGGTCACTTCTTACAATTTGACAATTTCTGTATTCTCACAAACTGTACATAACATCAGTGTAGAGAACATAATAAATTATTTACATATATACAATACATATAAGCGCATGCGGGTAAAGAAATCAACCAGGAGGTTGGACTCTGTCTACAGGAATGATCTACTCATGATACCTGAAACTAATCATATGTACAAAGGATGTTATGTTATACAATATGGCGGATATAAACTAAATATATGTACAAAGATGTTATGTTATACAGTACGGCGGGTATAAACAAATTATATGTACAAAGGATGTTATGTTATACAATATGGCTGATATAAACTAATTATATGTACAAAGATGTTATGTAATACAATATGGCGGGTATAAGCTAATTATATGTTCAAAGATGTTATGTAATACAATATGGTGGGTGTAAACTAATTATATGTACAAAGGATGTTATGTTATACAATATGGCGGGTATAAACTAATTATATGTACAAAGATGTTATGTAATACAATATGGTGGGTATAAACTAATTATATGTACAAAGGATGTTATGTAATACAATATGGCGGGTATAAACTAATTATATGTACAAAGGATGTTATGTTATACAATATGGCGGGTATAAACTAATTATACGTACAACGATGTTATGTTATACAATATGGCGGGTATACACTAATTATTTGTACAAAGATGTTATG